>JAVQJS010070744.1:0-15440 GCA_036024795.1 Galaxias rostratus | reverse complement strand
TGGGCATGTTGATTGTTAAAACAGCAAAAGACAACAAAGTTGCATCGTAAAAGACCACAGAAGATAATTGGTGAGGTCCTGAACGTGTTTTGACTTCAGTCCATGGACAGAGCAGAGCAGCCAGGTCAAACAAACACACCACAAAGGAGAGCTTTACTGACCCCTGGTCTGCTGCTGGAGTCTATTAAAGGGCTATCCATCCTAAAGCTGTGTACACAAGGTTCGAGTGGCTCTCCTCAGCGCACTTCAAATCTTACACTGGCACACACACTTCTAACTTACACCCAAACAGTGCTTCTCCATTTTCGATATACTCAGATGCGATGGCATACACATGAAGGGGAGCATGTAAACGAGTTAATGTGTATGCAAACACGCACACACATCATCAAATTCTGTCTTTTCTACTTTCTGTCTAACATGAGTGCAAACGTCGATCAATTACACCTCTTCCCCACCCCCTTTCCCCGGTCTTTCTTTTCTCTCTCTGTAACTCTCTCTCTGTCCCCCCCCCCCCTCTCTCTCTCTCTCTCTGCCTGCTGGAGGTATATCGGGTGTCTATGAGTGAGCCATTAGCGTGCATGACTGATAACAGACTCTCTACCCCTGTAATCGGAAAGGGATATTTGCGGGTTATTTTGAATCTGTCAGAAATAATAAACTCAAAACTATATCCACTTTGGCTATTTGAGCAATTTCCTTGTGATGACGTCCCGAGGGGATCTAATGTGGATTCCAAATGACGACATAATGAAAGCACGACGCTTGCACCCCCTTATCAGGTTGGATTAAAAGGGAATAATGAAACGAAGGGGGTTTGGAGCCTTGTGTGGTATGAATATGATTATCTAATGGACTGCAATGGAAAAGCATGTTAATTCCACTTAAATGCAAGACCTTTCCCAGACTATCTCCTGCCCCTGGCTCCTCTGAAGTTTTCTTTTCTCTCCTTCTTTTTTACCCACTCTACCCCTTTTCTCTCCCTCTTCCTTTCCTCTGAGTGGAAATAATTGTGGCTCTCCACAGAAGTCATTATGTGTACTGTCTCTATCTCTATGTACCAACGTGAGCATAGGATTAATCCCCTTAGTTTCTTACCCTCTCTCTTTCTTGAAGCCTGATTAGAGCGTGTTGGCCTCTCCAGTCCTCAAACAAAAGCACTCAAGGCAGTTATCAATATTCAGATTATTTTCTATGCATAAACGTCCTCATTGTTGCTTTATGAATGTGGGTCACTTTCCCCTCAAACCCAAACAAAACTTTTTAGCCACTATTTGAAATCTGGTTACACGCTCACAGAAATTTGGAAGAAGTGTTTGAATACTAGGTCAGACAATTCTCACTATTCAATTGGTATTCCTCCTTGACTTATAAAATATTTAGCTAAGAGTTGAACTCCTCATGCTACATGCCAAGCCACATACACTACAAGACTCAAAGGTACTTGAAACGTGTTGAATAACTCCTAGTTTACATTTCTTAGAGGCTTCGGGGAAAGTAACTGGAGGAAGCCTCTACTTCATGTTGGATCACATTCAAAATGGCTGACCAATTTTGACCCTCATATTATGGCCAATCTAGTACCATTAAGAACCATTACAGCCAATAAGACTCCTTGAACTGCTACATGAACTGTACATTCTCATCCAGTAACAGCCAGGTTCAGCACACATATCCTGCCAACGGACAGAGGTCCCACAGGATACAGTTAAAAAAAGCATCAATATTTCATCAAACTACTCTCTCTTTTTGGTCCAGATCAAAGCCTTGACACCCACAGCAATCCTACAGGTAGAGATCTCTTTTGTTTCTTCTCCTCAGTTAGGGGCATGCAGCATGCTGCTCCCTCCTTTAGAAACCAGCAGCCACTCAGCTCAACCCTCTCCTGACTCTTAGAAGAGAGTCCAAAGGGGAGAGTGGTAGAATGTTCAGGAACATGTTCTGAAAAGTGTCCAGGGAACCAAGTAGCCCTTAGTCACAATCGTGAGTCTTATGTGGCTCAGAGGCTGTGTCAGATGGCTTAAAGGCTTTAATAGCAGCATGTTGTCCCCTAGCAGTGACCATGCAGAGAATGGACTGTAATGGAAACCTCTTTGCACAGTTAAACACACAGGTTACAAGTGTGAGGGGAAGGGTGGTTATCTTATTTGGTGAGGTCAGAATGCTCCTCAAACCACTCCAAGCTATCAAACTGCACTTCCAGGTTTCAACAAGTCATTTCAAATGGTCCAATGTACATGTTCAAAGCCCATTCATATCAGTATGTCAAATGTAAGGAACAAACATAAATCCATTGTTTACTTTTAAAAGGTAATTGCTGTAAATAATAGTAATGATGATGATAGAGGAGCATTTGAGCAGTACGTAGACTTTTTTCACAATTTTACAGTAAGCTACCACACGAAGTTTTCCAATTTGCAAAACTCAATTTGGCCACCCAAGCAAGCCATGGATTGTACTGTAATACACCTTTATCTGTGGGATATGTTTAGACAACGCTTGTAAGCCTTGGGAGTTTGTGGACAACATGTTTCTTGATTCCTGCTCACAACTGACTCTTTATAAAAGAATACACATTTTTGTGAACATGCATGTGTGAAAATGTGCTAACACAATTGTGCTTTCTCGCTCCTTCCAACCATGTCTGTTTATTTGGATAGCGGTGTCTGGACAACACAATGGATACCTCCCCATCATCAGGGCCGATCTGTGGCTGTCCCTCACCAGATGACAGTGACTAACGACACTGTGAGTCAGTCACACACTTATCACCACACAGGTAACACTCAGCACACCAGGAAATGACTGACATGAAATGGAAACATCTTTCTCTCCCTTATTCCGTGAGCCTGGGAGCTTAAGAGAAATATTAACTGCATTAGAGTGAGAGGAATGGATGGATGAATGAGGGATAAGATGCGGCTCCTTGTTTGGGATGAAATGGGAAGAGATCCGAGGTCTATCACATTCTTCCTTTTTATGAGGAAGATTGTTTTACGGAAATATTCTTTGATGAAAGTTTATTGCCTATGAGTCTACTTTTAATGGGAACAATTCAGCAAGAATTATGAATTTTTTAGATTGAATGATACTTTACTTTTTCAACAAAGACGTTGGCAACATTGTAATCCAGTGCCCTTGTGACATCAAAATGGTGTTCTAGGCCAGTGTGTCATTCTTGATACACGAGCCATTGTCCCACAGTCTCTCTGGCCCAGAGAATCAGCCCGTCCAGGAAGGAACCAGAGAGTAGCCAGGTCCACAGGTCACACTCTATCCAGTACTTACTTTCTCTCTTCTCTCTCTTCACTTTGTGCCGTCTCTTTTCTGGATCTCCCTTTCCCTCACTGTCACTCAAGATCACTCTATTTCGGTCCATCGTTTTGTCCGTCTGTCTTTCTCTCTATATCGCTCTTTCTCTCAGTTTGTTTCTCTTGTTCTTCCATGCCTACACACCGACAGACACACACACACACATACACACACAACCACACACGCACGCACACACACACACACACACACACATACGTACAAATCCCTGGGAACGTGGAAAGATGGATGGGGTGTTCCTAATACACAGGTGCTGCTCCAGTTGTGAGTCCCCCATATTCCTCACTATAGAGTCCACTCACTTTTAACTTTTACTTCCCCCTGCGGTAATTAACACCGTATTTCTGAGTAGTCGGGGATTAATTCAGAACTGTGTATCTGGAAAATTGAATAAAAACTATCAATCTACCTGACAATTAGCAGTCTTTTTATATGACCTTATCCTGGTACAAATGTGGAACGAGAGTCTGACGAGGAATGTTCAATGAATTTGATATCCTCCTGCTCCAGAGGATTTGAATTGCCTTGGTCACAGCCACTAGATGGTGTGAGTGCTTTTCCTTCTTAAATGTAATTCAATCCGTGAGTGCTCACTATGGAACCATGTGGCACCTCTGCCATGGTAACCCCGCCATCTTGTGGTGGACACTGTCATTGGTCTCATGCACACCAATGTTTTAGCACATTAAATTATTTGCTTGCTAGACCCTGAAATTATGAAAGGGTAGGTTTTGCTTGTGCATCATGCAAATCATTTGTATTTTTCTATCCAATAGAATTAAAAAAAACATATTTGAGTGTTTTATGATCAAAATAGCAGGTGAAAGAATTTAAAATAAATAGAGGATGAATTTGAAATAACTACATAGGCCATTAGACGAATATAAAACTGCATTTATATGGTGAACCCGAAATCAAGTAAAGACCAGTGGACAATGTCAGTTCATCTTCTGCAACGCATGTTCAACAGCTGCCAGTGTTGAGCTGCTGTTTGGCCCTTTGTTTTGTAGGCAGCACATTGTTGTTGTCGTGACAGGTAACTTCCTGCCGTGACAACGATCCGCACCAAAAAAAAAGGAAGACGAAGAAGGCATGCGTCTGTGGTCTCACCTAAGTGAAGCGGGTATTCAACAGTTGTATTGGCCGCGACCTCACTAACCTCAACAACACACGAGGGTTTTTGTTTACTCTCACAGTGGGATACGATGAGCGTCACACGGGGCACGAAGTGTGCAGGAGCGCAACACGTGAAGCTTTTTGAACTGATCCCAGCCTCTTATATCCTATACTAGATTTATTTGATCGCGTTGACATCTCATGCATGCAGCAGTGAAATAGCACACTGGGTTGTAGAGAAGAGGAGAGGGATGAGGAGGAAAGTTTTTCCCCAATTACAACTAAGGACCTTTGAATTACCCAGGTTTTTCTAGCATAGGCCAAATACACAACTAGCATACTTGGCTATTCTGTTTACAGTATGTGGCAGTATAGATCCAGCAAATGCTATTAAAGTCTGGAGGATGTCTACAGTGACAAGAAATTCCATAGCATAAAATGTAGTGTTAACCTTCAGTTGTTTAGGTCTGTTGAACAAAGGATACCTAAGGCCAGCCTGCTTCTTCAACACAGCTAGTAAAGACAAACCCAATTCCCACGACGACTAAACACTTTTCAGGTCTGTCTTGTGCTGAGTCACTCTCACAAAGAGCTGAACGAGCGCGTAGTCCCATGTCAGTTGAATGAGTACCCTTTGGATGTCAAATTGAAACTAGCAAGTCATAAAGACATTGATTTCAATACATGATGCACACTCTCATTAGCTGTGCAAAGCAAGGCACCGCAAACAGTCAGAATAAAAATGCTTGACGAGGCCACGTATGCTCCCACCACAGAATGTACGTTACACCACTGAAAGCACACTGCTGCTTTATTTGTACCTTTCACTGTACCATGAAGAAAAGATTGTACACATGGACAAAAACAATGTGAATGGAAACGTCTTTTATGTTTATTTTGTGTAGGTAAACAACTGCAAGTCATAATCCACCCTACAATAGCAGGCAACACTGCAAATATAAAATACAGAATTAAAATCAAGTTAATGTCAAGACGAATCCCATTCCATAACATACAATAATGTACAATCCCAACAACACTAGAAGACTGGTTTTGTTGGGTTGTAAAATATCTTGATTAATAATGGATATTAAAGACCAAGATTGTATGTCTTTATGTCATAACATACAACATATAATCAAATAATGCAGGTCAAGTAGGTCAACAAGTCCTCCCAATAATTTTAGGGCCTCATAGCAGCCAAAATGAAAAAAAAAGGGCATGAGTGTATGTTGAGGCACTTAGAAAATAATGCATGATGTTGTTGAAAACGTGTGTCACAGTGTGTACAGAAGTCAATTACAAGGAGAGTGCTGCAGTGGTTTCTGTGTCGGACATGACAGAGGGCCGCTTCGGGACGGATTGCATTTTACTGAGTCCTCCCTTGCGCAGCCCACCAGTGCACATTTTCAGCATCTTCAAAATATCATTCCGGAAGCGCACGCCAATGAAGACGTACAGAAATGGGTTCAGACAGGCGTGGGTGTACGCCAGGCTCTTAGCTATCTGACCGGCCACGTCAATGCGTGTCACAAGGTCACAGCTGGTCATGGTGGCGTTCGCCGCCTGTTTGGCTTCTATCACCAGCAAGCCATTGTATGGCAGCTGGGAGAGGACAAACACAGCCATCACAGCAAAGATGACCCGCAGAGCCTTGTGCTTCTGGAAGCTCCTGGCCTGCAGCAGTGTGCGGATGATGACGGAGTAGCAGAGCACCATTATTAACAGGGGCAGGCAAAAGCCCACACAGATCTGCAGCGACAGCACCAGGATCTTTGTACGGTTAAAAAGGTTTTTGCTGTAGACCAGTGCACAGTAGTTGTTGCCTTGAAGGGAAGTCTTTACGTCGGCAAAGATGAACTCGGGCAGGGTCAGGACACCGGAGCTGATCCAGACCCCCAGGCAGATCAGCTTGCTGTAGAACAAGCGCTTGTTCTTCAAGTTTTGGGCTTTGGTGACCTGGACAATAGCAATGTAACGGTCCACGCTGATGCATGTGAGCAGGAGCATGCTGCTGAAGAAGTTGATCTTGTAAACGGCTGAGACTATCTTACAGAGACCCAGGCCAAACTGCCAGCCCTGGACAGCATCGGTGGCCCAGAAGGGCAACGTGCCCAGGAATAGGAGGTCGGCTACAGCCAGGTTCAGAAGGTAGACATCAGTCATGGTCTTCAGGCGGTTGCGTACCGTGGTATAGATCCACACCACCATCAGGTTGCCAACAGCCCCAAGGATGAAGATCACCCAGAACAGGGGAGGCTCATAATTGCCTCGGAACTTCCTAACCCACATCTTGTCACACATGCCCTCGTTTTCGGGTGAATCTAAGTCATAATCATTTGTGTAGCTCTCCATTAAATCTCCGGAACCCTACAACAAGAAGAGAGAACAAAAAGGTTATTCAAAAAGGTACAGTACTCAGTCTCTTTGTTCTCTCTTACTTTTGAGAGGCCATTCCCACTGCTACGTTTGCATTCAAACATTTCCTGTCAGAGGTACATTAATTCTGTGTTACCTTTCACCCTCGGGTTGTCTCACAGTGCACACCTAGCACAGGGACGCACACACACACAATCCCGGCACATGCCGACAAACACCAGTGACGTACATTTAGAACCAGACTGTGGCTTGAGGTGTCAGGTGCAGGTGTTGTGTCTCTGTAGGGAAACCACAGCCCAGCTCCACATATCCTGTTGTTTCTACACTAAAGCTGCACAGGGGGTTCAACCCCCACTACGAGGGGCTCCAGGGAGAGGAGCTCACAACGCAAGATCCCCCAAACGCATTTAACGCACTGATGTCAACTGATGATGTACAAGGAGATGTAGGACAGAGATATACGCTGGGGGGAGGTAGGGGGGGCGAGGCGAACTACACTTGCTTTCTGCAATGGAAACGATCTTGCTGATACTGCTGTAACGTTTGTGCTGTGGTGAACAATTGAACTTATGTAGGTTAACCAAGCATGTATAGCCCAAAAAACATGTTACAAAAAACGATTGGTCTAGCAAAAACATATAACATATCACTCCTTGCTCAGAAAAACCGAAAAATGCAAATTTAAGCTTCCTCATTTATATGCATGAGGCTCTGCACAAAAACATGATTAGGTTCAATAAGGAAACAGATGAGACACCCAGGGGAACTTCTGTAATTTCCATGTTTCTTTTGTGGTCAATTCAGAAGTAAACAAGGGATACTGTCTGTCTATCTTATGACGCATGTCCCTCAAGTTCCTCATAGTGCGCTTTGCTCTGCATTCTAAAAACATTTTATAGTCTTTCAAATCAAAAGTAATCTGAAGATATAACTGCAGTCATAATACCTGAATCAGTGAAATATTATTAGTTGTCCTTTCATGTCTTTTGTATGGTACAAGATCTGGTGACTTACACCCATAAGTACACACAAAAAGAATGTTTAGAGAACACTTACAGTTTCATTTGGAAACACAGTGGACAGCTCCATAATTTTCTCTGAAAATTAGAAAAAATGTTAGAAACATCATACATACAGTACACAATACATGTGTATGTTCACATGATTAGCTTGTCAATGCTGTCCAATTCCTTATTTGTTATTTAAAAAGTACAAAGAATGCTAATAAATTCAACAAGACATACTGTAAATATCCTTGTGCATTTGCTTACCCGTCATTAATAAGATGATACCAAATATCTGATCATCAACGTACAACCACTGTCTCTTTTAAGTGAGTCTGGTGAGTATTTCAATCTGGCTTTACTTCGCTGTCTTATATAGTTTCATCCTAACCACAACCCCACGTGTTGACAGATCACTAAGTCTATGTCTACAGTGGCTGGCTGGAAGTTTTTCTTGTAACATTTTGTTTTTTTTAAGTACCAACACATTGTATAAGTCAATATAATGTCGGATTTTACATTTGAAGAAACATTGGGTCATATACTGTAGACATTTACCTTTGTTTCTAAATTAAGGAATCTCATTTGTGTTCAGACTGCAGAAATCACTGTTAGGGCCAGTGAATACACGCTTATGTTTAATCGTCACACCTGGCGAGATCCCAGAGTAGTATCAGAGCTCCTGTCTACAACTGAAACAATGTTCCCACATCCCTTCACAGACTGCAAAGTCTCTTCATGTCACAGAAGCCCATTGATGAAAATACTGTATTCTCAGGTGGAGCACTTACTGCCAGGGGACAACTGATATTTGAAACCGAAAACCGGGGCGGTAGGTGTGAAAGTGCACCAAAAGAGAGAGAGAATGGCAGGTGGGCTGTTGCAAGCCTAATTTAGCTATGTCCTAGGAAGTGTTGTCTTTGCATCCTTTATGGCCGAAATCCTTTCCGCCCACTTGGTCAGAGAAAATGTCCTACTGAGATAAAATGCTGTAATATAAAGCTATGCGGGTAGGGAATATGTTACATCCTCTGCTGTCCCTGCAAGTCAAAAGTATAACATTGACAAAGTCAATCGCGGCTGTTGTACTGATGGGTACGAGAACGTGAGCTTTTCTTTTCTGTTGGTATTCTGTTTTTTGTTTTGTTAGAAACCCAAAAATGAATAAAAGACAGGGAAGAGTAGCCATTATTGTTTACCCAACAAACCCCACCAAAAGGAACTTATGGCATAATAGTTGTCAACCACACTGGCAGAGAAAAATAAAAATGTAAATAAAAGCATAGTAGAAAAGTCTGTTCTGCGACAAAGTGAAAGATCAAGAAGTAAAAGAGAAAGTCAATTGGAAATTCATTATAAAAGGTTGTTACCACTCAATCTGCAGACAGTTACTTTTTGGTGGAGGATCGTGTCAGTGCCAAGACCAAAAAGAAATCTTTCAAAAGGTTCTTTAGTCACGACAAGCATCAGTAAAAACCTTATTTCCCAAAGGAAAAGTGGGTTTAGTGTCATGTTAAAAACAAAAGACAGCATGATGGTGTGTGTTTGTGTGTGTGCGTGCATGTGTATGTATTTTTGGTGTGTGGGCAGAAGGAAGTCCCTTCTCTCTAGTGTGGATGCTCAGGTCCCTTTGAACGTCACTGTGATGTACAGAGAGTAAAATACCATCCTCCCTAAAGTTTCAGACTCTGCGTAAACTAAATATGCTTTCGCAGTCTCAGACTACACTTACGGTGCTGCAGGATGGGCTGGCTTGCCTTCATGATGGCACCCCATCTCACGGTACTTTTACTTGACACGTCCCCCCTCCCCCACGGTTGCATTTCTCGGATTGACCACAAAAGGATGTAGGGAAATACATGTTTGCTTCTGAGAAGGCTATCGTGAAGAAGGCGACAGACCAATTTTGGCATTACATCAGTTGCAACTGACAACAGTGTGAGGTGTGATTGCGCTGCTCGATGCCAGATGTGAATGCTATCACAAACAAATGGCCATTCTCCTCATTTTCTGTACAAATGTCACTCAAGAGAAAAATCCCCGCTGCTTGTTCTGTTCTTTCTCTTTCTTGTTTTAATTTGATTAGGCGCCGGGGCTTTGTTAGTATAAAGAAAACACTCATACACGTTCAATGCTATGGGGTTTTATTAAGGAAAGGGAAAGGGGGATGTGTTGAGTAAAACAGGGCTGTGTTCACAGGTGACTGACAGCTACAATTCAGATTCTGCATCAGATGTCATGGTGGTGGGCTCTGTGAATGACAGAAAACCGAGTTACATTCTTCTGTGGAACTAACAGCCATTTCTGAGATTAAGTGATACTCTTAATACTGATACTGATTAATCATTAAGTCATTGCTATTTTGCGTGCAATGCATACTGCATAGTGTGTTGTAGGCTTCCAAAATGATGGAAGTGAAACTCTCTCACTATCTTTATGATGATGATTTATGTCATTAGCTGCTCCTAACGCAGTGGTTTTCATTAGTGCAAGTCAGAGTGGCTCACCTGAGATGACTTCTTTTGTTTCTGTCTCGATCACCTCTTCAGTCACTGCGCAGAGAATTAGAGGAAAAACAACCAGATTTGTTTCAGTGGCAGTTTCAAAAGTGATGTTAAAATCTTATTAGTAAACTTCCTGGGGCAGTTCATTTAACAAAATTGTGCATGCAGGCTGGCTGGTTCAACAGGGAAATGTGGACACATTGTATATGAAAACAATTACATTTTATGTATAAATCTGGTATACGATTATATTTTATGTTTTACTCCTTCACCAAAAATCTGTATGTTGACCTAATTATAGGTTTACTTTCACATGCTTGTAATAAAAAATAGAACAAATTTGATCTAAGTCTTTAAATATTTTAAAGCACTTTTAGTGGATTGTGCACACCAATGCATTTGGCCCTAGATAATAAACAGCCAACATTGTTAGCTTTTCTAACTAAGCTTAGAGAAAACAGCTGTCTGCCATGCATGATTATACATACCGCAACTGCACTGGAATGAATGTGTGTACAAAATTATATTATGTCCCACCAATCAGTCTGACACAGTTGTTGCATGAGTCACGAGTCTCTTAGATTTAAACCAACCATTGGAATAACATTTCACAATGTTGTAGTATGGTTAGAAACCATGCAAACTAGTTCAGATCACAAATGGTAGCTTTTATTGTGTTCATACCTTCTTATAAATCATGTTCAAACAATGGCAAGCTTTCAATTTGGCTCTTAACTCTGGCCTGCATAGGATTTCACATGCTCACCTGTGTAAGTGTAAGAAGTCTCGCTGAATTCTAGGTTTTCAGATGCTCTGAAAGATCAATTTATTATTGGTTTTGCTACAGTTGAGGGTTTAGGGTGTGTTGAAGAAGCAAAGAGCATAATTAAAAAAGCAAGCTATAATCAATGGACTAAGACTATGAAAAAAAATATTTTTTTCACGTTTAGTCAGTACCATTAAAATCATGTACCGGGAACACTATTTCAGGAGGACCCTGCTGAGCTTGGCCTTACTTGTCCGCAGACTTCACTTCAGTATGTGTGGAGCTGGCCATAGGGCCAGGGGAGCTGGACGAGAATATTGAGGACGTTTCAAAGCCTTGGGCAAAACTGCATAAACAAGTCAATGGTTAAGAAAAGGAGGAAAACAGTGGCCACTATAAGATGATAGCAGAGGACCATCTTATCATACGGAAACACCAGATCCAGCCTTGTGGGCTGAAAGACAAATAATCTGGGCACTGAAATGGGTTATTGTTATATGTCTGCTGACGTGCATTCACGTGCATTATGCAGGTCAATAGGTTTCCTCATGCTGTGCCACAGTACTGTTTTAAATTGATCCAAAACATGTGACAATTTCAATATTATAACTGTTTTTCATTTAGCTCTCTATTTTAAACATTAAATCTACCTGTGAAACTAGTCCAAGTATTATTTTTGTAAGTGTTTTTTATTATAATTTAACCTCACTAACCTAACCAACCTGATGTCGTCCCCATCCAGCAGTGTCCTGTAGGTGGCGATCTCAGCATCCAGGGCCAGCTTGACGTCGAGAAGCTCCTGGTAGCTCATGATCTGCTTGTGCAGGTCTGTCTTGGCCACCTCGATGGCTCCTTCCAGGCTGCTGATCTGGTACTGGTACTCTGCCACGCCCCCTGTGGAAGCAGCTTGGGCTTCCATGTAGCTCCGCTCCAGAGATAAGTTCTAGAGAGAGGAAATGGAGACGCATGAACAAGGGGAGCAAGGAAAAGTGGTGGGAGGAGATGACCAGGAAGATTAGGTTTAGGACAAATGGGACGACTACTGCCCAGGGAGGATTTGTTTCGATCTTCAACAG
Organism: Galaxias rostratus; assembly: GCA_036024795.1. Taxonomy (NCBI): domain Eukaryota; kingdom Metazoa; phylum Chordata; class Actinopteri; order Galaxiiformes; family Galaxiidae; genus Galaxias; species Galaxias rostratus. The sequence goes on along the minus strand of JAVQJS010070744.1, from coordinate 3,265 downwards.
AGAGACGTGAACAGTCACTCTAGAGTGACCTTGTGAAAACCCAAATCTCCCAAGAGCAAGACTTCCGAACATATTTTCCACAGAATTAAAACACGCAACCAAACTGTGTGATTATATATGACAGAGATCACCCCTTATGGATGCCTTGGCAATGAGCGGGAAGGCGAGATGCTGCAGTGAATAGATTGGCCACAGTGATGTGTGTGCATTAGCTATCAGTCAGCAGCCCTAGTGTGTTCTGGTAAGACACTGCTACTGTTGTGCCTTAAGCAGCAGGGGATTTTGACACCGTGCAATCCCAGAAACCACTTCCTGTTCTGATTTATTTCATGATTCAGTGACTCAGTTATCTATGTGCCAGAGCGGTATGAGCAACAAAAAACTCAAACAAAAAACAATTGTTCTAAGCAATATTTTCAAGACTAAGCTTGTTTCTTTCTATAATCGTTTTTTTTATTACCAATGTGAAATTATGAAGTTCTCACATCCAACTTCTCCATGTGAATGCTTAGACTCATACACTCACTCACTCACTCACTCACCACGTTGACCAAGCTCTGTAGCTCCAGACTGAGGGTCTGCAGTTCTTTTCTGGAGGTGGTGATCTCTAGCCTTGCAGCTGAAATGGCCTCTGAGCTGCTTGCGTTGGCTGCTTGGACCTCCTCCATCTATAGAGAGGGGAGCTGTTAATAGGATTGCTTCGAATCAAAGGGTCCAACCGAGAAGCAAGTTGGAATGTTTTATTTATTCATTTATCTAAGAAGGCAGACTTGTCACCCCGATTTTTGTCAAGCGAGTCATCAAGAATGACAATGTAGTTTGGCATACTACATTATATATCCTCATTGCACCTTCGTCAATAAGACAGTCGCAGAATTCTTTTAATTTCCTTTTACCCCACAATGGACAGTGCTGCAGTAGCCATACCTTAATTTTATAGTAGGCCTCCGCCTCCTCTCTGTGTTGTTGAACTGACTTGGTATACTCCAACCTCATCTTATTCAAAGCTGCAGAGATGTCGAAGGACTTGACTGTGTCAACTTCAATCATGGACACTGACGTCTCGGAAGATGTGGTTCCTAGTTTGGACTGAAGGCTGAACAATTCCTGCACAACACAAAAGTCTCGCCAATGAAGGGAACATTGCGTAAGGTGTAAAAATCAAGTATTTCAGTATTTGGTGTTTTTTTCTGCACAACAACTGTCACCTCCTCTTGAGTCTTGTTGACAAAGTGAAGTTCGTCTTTCAGACTAGAATGGGTGGCTTCCAATTCGATGCGCATATCTGAGGCCATTTCAACATCCTTTGGTGAAATGGGATTTCAAGTTTATTACTTCTCTTAAAGGAGAATCGTCATTTAATCACAGCATACTGTAAGCATAGATATGGAAATGTTATACAAACACATGATCACACAAAGTTATATGACTGCTATTCTGCTGGCTTACTCTCTTCATGGCAGCAATATCAGCTTCCAGTTGAAACTTCACACCTTGTTCAAAATCATATCTGCATGACACCGAAACATAAAATGGAAGGTTGCACAAAACAGTCTGTAACATAATAATTAACTTAATTAGATTGATTGGAACAATGTTCTTACTTTGCTTTGAGTTCATGGGCTGTTCCCCTGACACCATCCAGCTCTATCTCCAGTTTGACAGTCTCCAGGGTCAAGGTCTCCAGTTTGCCCCGGTAATCTGACAACTGCACCTCATACTCGGCCGTGGTGCCAGGACCAGTGGAATCAGGGCCTCCGGACATATCAGTTCCTCCTGTAAGCTGAGTCAGCCTGGCCTCAAGGATTTGGTTCTCCTGCTGCAGCTGCTTTACCTTGCTGATGTAACTGGCAAAGCGGTCGTTCAGCCCAGAGAGAGTTTGCTTTTCTGCGGCACGGCTGAGCACAGGGGCAAACGATATGCCGACAGGGCCAGAGCCGGCAGCCAGGGCGGCCCCTGCGCTCATCCCGCCTAGGGCCATGGTACGGCCCATGGCAAATGCAGCTCCACCTCCGCCATATCCCAGACCTCCTCCACCACCCATGCCTAGTCCCAGACCACCGCCTCCGCCACCCATTCCTAGCCCTAGGCCTCCTCCACCCATTCCTAGCCCTAGACCTCCACCACCCATCCCTAGCGCTAGACCTCCACCACCCATTCCCAGCCCTCCACCACCCATTCCTAGCCCTCCACCACCCATTCCTAGACCCAAACCTCCGCCACCACCCATACCCAGCCCCATGCCCAGTCCCATCCCTCCTCCTCCTCCTCCACCCATACTCATGGAATAGCCACCTCCGCCACCAGAGCGGAAAGACATTCCACCACCTCCACCTGAGAGCCTGGAGGACGACAAAGAGAAGGCCATTGGCATGATTGAAGGATCAGGTGAATACTGTGACACTGAGAAATGTCAAAGTGAGGTCTGAGGGAATACGGAGGGCTCATATATATAGGGAGATCTGAAGGGAGGCGGGCCACGCCCAGCCACGCCAAATACCATATCCCAAGGCAATCTTTGTTCGGGCAACTTTCCTTGAATTATGAGCTGCTTGCGTTTTACAAGACTGTCACCCGAAGGGTTTTTTATAATGTTTTCCATAGTAGCTTTTCAATCAATTTATAGGCTAATAGTCAGTTATTCGTGATGCAGTTATTGTTAAGATTATGTGATCATATTTATTTACTTTTCGATACTTAACGGTATAATAAAATAAAAAACCTGAATTTAAATTAAAAAAGAAACATGTACGCAAATACATACAATGTTCAGATGAAGTGTCAACAAAGCTTGACTGATCATGTTCAGGTCTTAATGAAGAAAGGTAGATAAGCTGAGCCAACAGAATTCCCTGTACCAACATGGATAAAGCTAAATAAAGGCTTGCTGGGCAGATGCATTAAACAGCTGAGGACTTTTTACAACTTTGCCTCATGGGGTGTTTTTAGGGGGCATCGCCTGATCTTGAAACCCTACAGGGGACGTCTACATCAATAACGCTTCTTCCTTGGCAGGCCAAGGGCATGGGTAGACCTGCCTTCTCCTGCCAGGTGCACCTATTCTGGAATGAGAGTCAATTTCTCGACCTGGAATCTTACTGTTGCCACAAACAGTGACAGACGCACACTATTTACTAGAGCAAACGTGGCATTTTCTTACATCGAACATTTTAATATTACTTTTAAATAATATAAGTGACAGAAAAGAAACAACAAAGAACCAGCAGGACATCAGATTGCTTTGGTAACCGCTTTTATTACCTCA
>JAVQJS010070702.1:0-10240 GCA_036024795.1 Galaxias rostratus | reverse complement strand
TAAGATAATCAGTTAACACTGAGAACAACATAATTAACGAATAAACAAAGTCTGTGCCCTGGCACCTATCTGTTGCACTCTGGGTAATCAAAGAAAAGGCACTGACGCTACAATATATACATTTGAACATAAGATGCACAGGCATACATAATCACCATTTACCAATAGGATTATAAATAAACGCAAAAAAAGCCATAGGCTTGTTTCCATTGCAAGTATTTGCAATTAAACTAAAAGCCCACACAAGAACTACTCACTAGAGCACCCGGGCTGTATGAATGACATTCTAATTATCATAACAACTGCAACACCAGCGAAAAGCGCTTTTGTATGCTTTTTTTCAAATTAATTTAGGGTTAAGGATTCTGTTGTTAGAACGATGCGCGCCGCGAGCGGAAGGAAGCTTTAAATATGCAATAGCTTTATATAAAGAGTTATGGGGTAACCAGGAAGTTAACCTCAACCTCACAAGGTTACTCCCACATTTTTTGGGGTAAGCCAGTTACATTCGCGTCCTATATTATTAACAGAATACACAGCAAATGTATTGCAGGTATAACAAAAATATGAATTTTGAATGAATTTTCACAACTTAATTTGTGTCATGAAAACTATTTTTACATTGTAATCAAATGTGACGCCAGGCGGGTCAATGACGTGCCCGTCATGCCTGCTCAGACAAAGGATAGGACATGGTGCCTGAAATTTCAAGGTGATACAGAAATGTTATTTTATACTCTGCTTTGCAAAACTGTGATTGTACTATTGTGCAATATTTGTTCTAATTTTAATTGTATACAATTGTTTTATAAAATGAAAAGTCATATGGGAGCACACTCTACAAAACAGAGAGGGGGGAGCTGCCATGCTCCTCATATCCTTAAAGTGACAGAGGCTTGTAAGAACTTAATAAGAACAGCAGACATCGCACCATGCATCACCATGGCAATCAGTTCTGATGTTCCATTGGTTGAGTCAGCTAGGGAATGTTCAGGAAGTTAGTCCCACTTCCTCCCAGCACCCAGTGTCCCTGGGCCGGCTCATCCTATTCTACCTCGATGGCCCTCAACCACCCCCATCTCTGGATGGTTACAGGTTGGGGCCTACTAGCTGCCATTTTGTGTTCAGTCTCCAATAACAGCCACATCTACAATCTCTAGAAACGAGTTTGGATATGTCCAGGAAAATAATTATGCCTACATGGGAACAGAGTCTTCATGTTGAGTGGCATGGAGTCAGAATGAACAAAATCACATCTTCCTACTTCAGAGGAGTCCGCCATGTCCGTGGTAAGACTTCAGCAGGAAAGCTTGCTGTGCGAATTAGAAAGCGTGAGGCTCACATGGCATTGATGAAAAGGGGTCAGGCATTAGAGCCCTTTGTCATTCAGGGGTATTGTTGGGTAAAGAACTCCAATTCCTGGCCTTGTGGCTTTTTCATCCACCCGGATGCACCCTGGTTGTCTAAAATGTTGTCTAAAATGGTCCCATCATTAATTCTCACTCAGAATTAGCCGGTACAATGTAAGGGTGAGTTCTATTACTTATGATAGTTTATGCTTTTACAGAATATTATGCTGTTTTAACAAACACAAAATACCCTTCTTACTTTTAGAATGAAATTTGTATTTTTAAGGAGTTGTGTTTGACCCAACAGAGAACCCGCCCTTTATAATAATACATCATATTCATAAAGTGCTTTTCAAAACACTCAGAGACGCTGTACAAGGTTTAAAAGTTTAAAGAATATAGCGAACAATTTGCCGGTCCATCTGCTGGAGATCAAATGCCCAAATGCCAAAATCTATGTTGATTGCAAATACAATCAGTTGCATATCAACACCATGAAATTAAAAAAGAAGAACAGCTATGCCTGGCAGGTCCAAGGTCAGCTCCGGATTATAAGGATGGAGTGGTGTGATATTGCAGTGTTTGACTGAATATGTTAATCCAGAGAATCTTCAAATATACTGTAGTTGCCACAATTATTAGAGAATTGAGACTCTTTATTATTTTCACTTTTACATGTCAGTTTTCTCGAAAATGTTAAGTTAAGTGCTGGGTAGCATGTTTTTAACTGAAAAACCAAATGTGTTTGTGTGTGTATAAATATATATATATATATATATATATATATATATATATATATATATGTATATATGTATTATAGATATGAAAATGATTAAACACAATGAAAGATGGAATAGTCGTTGCATTTGACTTTTTATTAAAATAAGACAGTATACAATATTATAACTTCCTTTATAGTCCCCTGTAATTTCTTAAATGTGTTGAAATTATTCTTCAGTTTACAATCAGATGTATAATAAAATAACTTATCATACGTATGTAATGTATACTAAAAGAAATGTAACAATTCTTTCCCCTTATCTCTATTCCAGGAACGGATAGTTTGTAATGTCCTTGAGTTCGAATCCAGGTTTACCTGTCCCATGATTTCCCCAGTGGTCCATTCTGATAGATCCCCAGGAAACAAGCCACATTGAACAGCTGATCAAAGGTTCCACACGCTGACAATGGAATTACTTTGTCAAAGCGTTTGTCCTCTTAAACCCTCCGGACACATCTCTCAATGTGGACTATCGGTGGACTCGCACTGGAATGCGTGTGCTGAACATCCTCCTGACACATTTGGATGTTCTCTGAAAGAAAGACAGGGCCAGTAAACTCTGCAGTTTCATGAGAGTAACCACAAGAAAGCCCTTGTCCATCCCATAACAACCATGTCTGGAGTTTGGTAACGCTAGGGATAGCTTAAAGATCTCTCGGTTGCGCAACGAACCTGCACAGGATGGACAATAATTCTGCTGACTGGTGCGGTTAATACCAAAACAGAATGTAAGATCCTTCAAAAGCAGGCTCACAGACAAGTGTATTAGAAACAGCAGTAATACATCTATAGATGCACATTTCTGTGAACAAGTAACAAAAGCCATAGAGATTAGTCCGTATATAATTCGTTCAATTAACCCTTAAAGGCTGGAGTTTTCAGCTTTAATGAAGACAGCAGGACTTGAGCTTGATGTATCACGATTTTTGTTTGAAGATCCTGATAACAAATCTTACTGCTCTTAGTTGAAGTGGCTCGTGGCTGTTGACAGAGCATTAGCACTAGCATTGGCACAGGCAGCATTAGCACTAGCATTAGCGTAGGCAACATTAGCACTAGCATTAGCATAGGCAACATTAGCACAAGCATTAGCAGAGGCAGCATTAGCACTAGCATTAGTAGAGGCAGCACTAGCATTAGCAGAGGCAGCATTAGCACTAGCATTAGCAGACGCAGCATTTTGCATTAACATTTGTAGTTTAATCTTTAAAACAATCATCATCGTTATTCTCAACTACTACAACCGGAAATACTAATGCTCACCACGCGAAATGGGAAATTATAAGACGCCATCTTGTGCACTGAGCAAAATAAATTCAATAAACTCAAGTAGGTACATGTGTCCCACCGTTTCTGCTATTTCACACGGTTAAGCCCGCCCAGATAAATGGAAAACACATCAATTACTGATTTTAGCGGTGGCCTCATCATATTGTGACACAGCGCAGCAACAATGTTAGAGACACACGTTTGTGAGCAAAATCATGTCCCTGTCTAGAAAGCAAACTACCCAAACTAGTCTTTTGTATTGTATTGTATATATATGCATTGAAACTGTGCAATTTGGAACTTACTAGATGTCTGCTCCCCGTTCAGCCACACATTAAGTTTAACTAAGTTATACAGACAAGTAAGAACTGCGCAATTCATCCCTGTTATTTTCAGCTAAAGTTTGACTTACTTTTTATCTACGTTTTGCTAGCTAACTTGCCGACAGATGTTCGTCTATGCTGGTGAAACAGCGTATCAACACTTCCAATGGATCTTCTGCCCATAATTCAAAACGAGGACGTTCGAAAATATCGTGGATATGGTAACAAATTCGTTTGAATTCTAAGTTAACTTGCTAGAAAAAACAAACACTTTCTGACAACATAGATAGAACTGACGGTTATGACGTAACAAAGCGCGGCCTTTCAGTGCAAGCTCACCTGAGCCGCACTATAAAGCCAGCGCGTTTACCGCTCATGAGTCATACCGCCTATCACAAACTATTACCATGGCACGACGACGCCGTAGAGCTTCCCGCCCCGTTCGCCGCAGGCGCAACCGTCCTGTTAACCGCAAGAGAAAGAGGGTCGGTCGCTCTGCAGTCGTGGACCTGGACCTTCAGTAAGGCGAACCGGGGGAAGGCAGGGATCATACCCGGTCTTTCGCCGGTTCTCTTTCTGAACAACACTTATTCGACCAATAAAGCTAATTATTAGTTAACTTAATACTTTGTTTCCTTGTTTCTTCTTCTATAGACAATCAAATAAGTGTTTGGTGATCATGTAAACACCAAAAGTAAAATCATATCCTTTATTTTTGCTGTTTTGTTTGTGTTGTCTTGGTTTATAAAAAAAATAAGTAAGCACAAAGAAAAAAAGACCTCATCTGTTAACAGTTTGTCGTGTAAGACTGCGTTACGTTTTGTTTCCTCGAGTTCCTACATTATGCACAAACAACATCAAGCAACCTGAAAGTGCACACGTCTTGAGTTATAATAATAATAATAATAATAATAATAAAACAGAGACATTCAAAATGCTCGTGATCACTGCATATCGCTAACATGATCAACGAGACTATATACTCCAACTATGCGCGTGGGCTTCTTGTCGTGATTTAGTGATGCACTCGTCACAGTTATCCAGAGATCGCGCATAGTGGAAGAAAGTTTTGATTTTGAACATTCAAAAGAGGACAGGCATTTTTTTATCATTCCATTATAATGACCAAACTGTGGAAACTTGTGTTGCTTACATGTCAATGCCAAATAGTTGTCCAATAAAGCAAGTGGCTTTATAGGAATCCTAATGTAATGTTTGGAATATTTTTTTGGGTCGAGTATTGATTGTTTAATCACTCAGAGGGATAGTGCCAGCAACGTGATATTAAAAGATCTATCTGGCTGGTGCATTTTCTCTGGTTCATCTCTGACAACACTTCTACCCTGTTTCACACGCTCTGTTGAATAGCAGCGGTCAGTGACATTGAAAACCCAAGTCAATCTAATTGTCCAATCACAGACTCCGGTTCATGTAAATGGCGGTTCACACAGAACGGCCAGGATGGAGCACAAAATGACGGACCTTTATACACAAGCCATATCAGTCAGCCCCCATTCCTCTCCTCATTTATTTCTAATTGTTACAACTATAGTTGAGCCTATGCACAGTGGTTATCAGGGTCATTCTTTATACTACAATTGAACAAATAATAATATTATATGAAATATCCACAGATCTCACATTTAAACCTTCCTTTTCCAACACAGTGTAAATAATTTGCTGTGGTTAAACTATGTTTGTCATCTGTAATATCATCAGGTGAAGATGGTGCTGGACTTGGCGGATTTTTACTTTATACCATTCTGTTTTGTGCTCACATGTATTTTGGAAAAAACTTTTTTTTTGCAGTTGTTAATCCACATTTTGCTTCCCTTCTCATTCTTCGTAATTATTATCTTGGTAATCCCATGTTCCTTAACTGAGAAAAGGAATGCTGTACATGGCTTGGTTTGATTGGCTGCGATTAGACATTCATTGTTGTTTACAGATGCGAATTTAACCATTTTTTAACCAATCGTAAAAGGGACCTCAGAGCTGACTCGGCATATTTTGTGTAACACAAAGTTCAGTTTCTTAATCGATTCACTACTCGGTGACACTTTTCAACCCATTTTGACGCCCGTTTCCTGGTGCCTCTTCTGACTCTGTGATTGGTCCTTACTCCACGCTGTTATAGCTGTCTTCAAATAGGATCTATCCGTCATTGAAAAAGCTGTGCTGGGACCAGGTGAGGATTGTGCCACTGGGAAACAAAAAACGGTTATGGACACCAGACACCGCTATGGACACCAGATGGCGTTTTCTCTATTACAGTAACGATTTTCTTTACGGAATACAGACAAAAACTAACGCATTCATAGAAACACACTATAACAGTGAATACCTATACATAACAACCTGCCCGTTTGACCGATGACCCGTGGAGGACAGGGGATCTGTCCACGGCATTACCCTGCCCTAGCCCCTAACCCCCGCTACTCTACATAGGATAAACGGCGTTGCTGATGGATGGATGGTCATATGACTGTTCATAACTGTTAGAATTATATATATATATATATATATATATATATATATATGTACCTATTATACCGAAATGTTTTACAGTGCGCGCCCTCACCCACACACACTCTTCGTCTCAATAAAACAAAATAGCAAAATATTATATATTTTTAAAACCGCTTGAATAAGGATTATTGGCGTGCTTGCTCTGTTAAAAACACAGATTTAGAGAACAAGACAAGTTCACTCTTCCTCCCCCATGTGTTTGTGTGTGAATGTGTGTGTTTGAGTGTGTATAGACAAGCAAGATGAACGATCTCATGCATAAGATAGAAACAGGAAGTGAGCACTTAGAACGCTGGAATAACAGGAAGTTCTTTTGAGAGTCGTCCTATTCCCGAAGTAGTTTACAGTTATTTGCTGTATATAGCCAGCCAGCCAGCCAGCCAGCCAGCAGTACCTGCTGTTGCTCATGTAGTCTCTAATAGTTCTATAGGACTGTGTGTACTCCCACACCTGGACGTCAGTCAGCCCTCGAACCCCGACACATGTTTGTCTTTAGTAAACTCGGGGCTTGAGCTAAGTGGGAGCCAGTGACAGCTCACAAACTCACAAAGAGTTTATATCATTCTATATCTGTTGAGAGCGCGCAAGGTTGTGATTTGCATAAAAAAACTGAAACCCTTGACATCTTGAGCGATGTTGAACAGGCAGTACAAAGTAGTGGACCTACCGTGCCGCTTCGGTCTGTTTAGTCCGTGCAGCAATAAGAAGGTGGCTTTTACTTTTCACTTGGTCTTTGTTTGCATGTATCCCAAACATGTAGCCAAAACATTAATGGTTGGCCAAGATACGAGGTACTCCTTAACTTAAGTGTTGTTTGAGAACAATGGTCAGCGATGTTTGCTGTGTGGTTGCACGCAATATGATTTTAAAAAGTTGGCCGGTTTGTGTGAAAATGTTGGCCCACGTAGTTGCATGGTCCGCTCTACAGTCCATCCATCCATCCATTATCAGAACCGCTTATCCTATGCAGGGTCACGGGGGGCTGGAGCCTATCCCAGCGGACTTCTGGCGAGAGGCAGGGTACACCCTGGACAGATCGTCAATCCATCGCAAGGCTAACACATAGACCTACAACCACTCATACACACATTCACACCCATCGACAATTTAGAGTCACCAATTAACCTGCATGTTTTTTTCACCGCCTGTCAAAAACGATTAGGATGAGAATTTGGAAAAAATCAGTTTTTTTTCAATACAAAGTTTTTTTCTGTTGTCCATATTTGGCCAATCATCACATGCACGCAGGACTACTGTAGGATACTATTTATTTAGCTAACTGTGTTTGGGAACGCGCAATTTCACGCCATTCGTATATGCAATGTTTAATTGTATAATCGGTAATTTAGTCTACTTTCAATTCAAGTGCAAGTAATTTAACGGGTTATATGCGTAAAAATGGATTTGACCGCTGTCCCTGCTTCCTAGCTAGCAAGAACCATCGGCGTATCGCGGCTGTGCCTTGACTAACGTTAGTGTCGGTACAGACAGCACCACTTAACAAGAAGAAAAGTTCTCTCGAGATGGAAGAACGAAGGTGGTGCGGCATTTACAAGGAATAGGGGGTCCAAGTAGCATTGATGAAACAAAAAGGTGAAAAAGTATGTGTTGAATGTCACGGTATTATGTGCGCCCTTACTTATTGTGTCCAGTAGGGGGCAATGCTGTGTGAAACGCGTCAAGGGTGTGACGTCACTAACGCTTCTGTTCCCACCTGTTACGGTAGATTCTCTTCGTGCAAAATGGAGCGACAGCGCGATCGCATGTCTCCCACCTGATTTGAGATAAATATGCCGACAAGGCTAAAGATAAATGTTGTCTACTAGGAGTTCTACACAATCTCCACCGCAACGCTCCTACACTTAACAGTATGACAGCGGAAAAATAGGTCAGGAGACTTAAATAAAAAAACTTGATTTATTTGGACACAATCAAAATAAATAATCAATATTTATATTTTTTAATCTGAAGTCGATACCTACTGATTTTGTCCTCATAAAAACAAAAATTTCTAAACACGATGAGAATAAATAGACGTTCTGTGGAGTGGGGACTTTCCGGTAAGCGCCTGTTGTCTGGTAAAAAAACCCCCCATCAAAAGCCGATAAATAAAATAGGAGCCAGACATCGCCTATAGGTAATACTGTCCAAGAGAGAGAGAGACAGAGGGGGAAAATCATTTTAAAGTAGCGACTATGTCTTTATATCTTCCTGTTTCCAGCGTGCTTGCTGAAAATGGGTTCTCTATTAAAACAAGACTTCAGCCAGATCACGGCCACTCGAGGGGAAAGTAAAGAGGCCAGACTATGACGTAACAAAGCTCGGCCTTGCCGTGCATGCTCCCACTATAAAGCCAGCGGGCTGACCGTTTATGAGTCACACCGCCGAAAGCTAACTATAACCATGGCCCGACGACGCCGTAGAGCTTCCCGTCCTATTCGCCGCAGGCTCCGTTATGTTGTGTCCCGCAAAAGAAGGAGGGGCGGCCGCGGTGCAGTCGTGGTGCAGGTGGCAATTTAGTAAGGTGAACCGGGGGAAGGCAGGGATCGCACCCGGTCTAATACCGGTTCTCTGAACAACACTTCTTATTCGACCAATAAAGCTAATTATTAGTGAACTTAATACTTTGTTTTATTGTCTCTTACTCTATCGACCATCAAATGTAGCGTACACAGTATGTATATGTATGAGTGGAAAACTGTACTTTGCTGTTTTGTTTCTTGTTTGTTTTCGTTCTTAAAAGAAAAGAAACGCAAAGAGCAAGATACCCCATCTTGTAAGTTCAAGATTGCATTATGTATGAATTACTCGAGTAATTCAGCTTCAGTTTCAGGCAACTTGAAAGTATAGTTCCAAGTATTATACGTAACTTTTTATTTACTTTTTATTATTATGTAATGATTATATTATATAATTACTATATTGAATTCAATTATAATTAAAAATAAGTAAAAAGAAATGGCATGGCATTTTAAATGAATTAATTATTCTCTCTGTTCATGTTGTGAAAACATTTCTTTCTTTCTTCTTTAAGTTGTATCAAAGTGAAATTTTCCAGTGTAGGATATATCATATAGCTATAAATGATATACAATATTATTATTATTTATATACATATTTAGTCAGTTTAACGTTGTATGACGACCGCAGTCGGCCATATTGATTGAAACAACATAATGGCGAATTCGCATAGAAATTTTGAAAACTCAGCGTTTTTGACGCAGTCCTCCGTGACTTCCCTAAACTCTTAGTCATATGTGCGCTTAACCCACTGTGCAAACCACGTTCTGTGCGAAAGTCCCTGATGTAAGGTAGAGCCATGACTACAGCGGAATGTTACCTTCCCTTGCCGATGACAAAAACTGAGTTGATGACGAATGTTAATGACCAGCGGGAGTGAACTCTTGCTCGCTCCTGAAAACTGCAGGCGAGTCGGCAGGCCACTGTCAGCAGTGCTATGATTGGCCACTAGAGGTCGCCAATACTTGCAACGTTTTATGAATGAGTAGGTTTCGTTTCACGGAAAGTCTCCGCTGTCATGCTGTCATCATGCGCTGGCTACCCTAAGACAAATTTGGTCTCGAAAGGATTAGATATACTGTTAAACCAATATCATACCTGGGGTAATTGTATGGCTGTGTTCTCAAAGACCAACCTGACAGCAATAAAGGTGTAGTTGTAGTTTCTAATAACAAAACTACAACAGTGAGACGATAGGGACAACCGCAGACATAGAGAACAATAAAAAAACCTCCATACAGACATATCAATCAGTTTATTATAAATTGAAGATGAACTAAATAAAACAACAGAAATATTATGTTCAATGATCAGACCTCCCCATCGAAATCACGAAACGGTCACAAATCATTGTTGGTGCTGACGACACAAAACACTTTTCGATTTGCTTTAACTGTATCTTCAAAAACATGGTATTTTTTTAAATCATTTTCCCAACCATAGTAATGGGAGTGGGGGGGGGGGGGGGG
>JAVQJS010070695.1:0-12911 GCA_036024795.1 Galaxias rostratus | reverse complement strand
CTCTGAGACTCACACAACTTCGCCGGGCCTCTCTCTCCACTAGACCCTTTCTCGTCCCTCTCTCTCTCTCTCTCTCTCTCTCTCTCTCTCTCTCTCTCTCTCTCTCTCTCTCTCTGTCTTTTTTTCCTTTTTACCTTTCTCGTTTACTAATATTTAATTCATTCTTACCATTTTTCTCTTTTGTTCGTTCTTTCTTTCGTTCGTTCTTTCTTTCGTTCGTTCTTTCTTTCTTTCTTTCTTTCTTTCTTTCTTTCTTTCTTTCTTTCTTTCTCGCTATTTCTCTCAACAAGCGTTCCTCTTTTCTTACAATCTGCCTTTTACTTTTACCTCTCTCTTCCTCCGTTTATCATTGTCTTACTAAGTTTTTTTTCCCTCAATCTCTTGCTCTCTCCTGAAACAGAACTATATTTATTTCACTGCTAACGTGAGGCTGCTGTAACGACAAACACGTCCCGCCCCCCTCACTGCAGACAACTGGCTTGACTTACAGTTCAGTAGCATTTCCCTGACATCTACAATGTGTCGTTACTTAGCGGTCAGACACAAACGACCACTGGGCCATCAGTAAGCACAACACACCCATACCGTAACTGGAGCCTCTCACAATACTTTAGCAAATTCCACCCCAAACTTATATATATAATGCGTTGGCAGAAAAAGTGACCTTGCTTTTTACCCACTTGACTCATTCTTAATGTATTGCAAGGACACAATGAAAACAGTAAATTGTATAGCTGTTTCTATCAAATTGTTTTGATTAAAATTAGATTAAAGGGCTTTAGAAACCCTTGTGAGGACAGAATATGCATCGCTCCAAATAATATTTGAATATTTTTATATTGTATAATATTTTTTTCTCCAGCTATGTGTGTTTTTTATGCATAGTGATTGCCTGGTACAGACATTGTGACTTGTCCATCTAGATTTTATTAACGTTTCATTTATAGAATAATATTTGGACACAGCTGTCCTTCCCAACCAATGCTGGATTTGCTATCTAAGGGCTGTAAAAAAAGGTATTTGGATAGATTTTAGTTCTTTACTTGTTTCCCATTCTCTACTGAATACATTGTATTGGCTGAGCTTGGTCACCCTTGCTTATCTGACACTCTGAAAATGCGAGCTGTTTTTTAATTATTTTTTTTAAAGATGTATTCATTTTTCAATTAAAAATGTGTTGAGTACTTCTTTCATCTTGATTTCAGAAAAATATTGCTAGAATTCATTTCGCATTTTGCTGCCGCTGCTTGCTTTGCATTTTGGCTGGCTTTGAACGTTTGAACGCTATTAGGTTTGCAGCTTTTTTTTAATTGGGCCACTATAACCACTCAGTTTCCCCCATCGGCTCATGTTGGCTGTTGTCAACTCTCTGTCTCCTCCCGACGTCTCACCACATATTTGTCTCCAAACAATCTCTGATTGCTCAAATGAAGTTAGAAAGAAATCAAGATATCGTACGATTGCAATTGTTATGGATCTTTTCATTTCGCACTCTTGATACAGCTAATATATTTGCTTGGAGACTACATTTTTCTTACACACTGTTGAAACACTTTCATGTATCTCAAATATAGCTGCATAATGTAAAACATACACGTTATAATTTTCCTGTACATAAAATAATGCCGCAGAATGTAAAGCATACTAATCTTATCAGTTATTAATATCACATAGATGTGTGAAGCCTTTAGTATAAATTATTTTGCTTTGCCAAAGGGATGATTTTGGCCTGCGCAAGATTCAGGAAATACAAACAAAGAAAGTCCTTTGTATTTTCTGAGGCAATTTCAGATGGAGCTAGGCTTGGCTTTTCATGCGGCTGAATTAGATTTGCATGCGTCATCATGTACAGTATGAGTTGAGTTATCCTGATCTTTCAGTTGGTACACTGGACTGCACAGCACTGTCTGCTAGGGATTTAACCTCTCACCCACATAGGCCCCATACTGGAAAGTAATAACGTCTTGCTGACCGTTGTTTTTTTGTATAACACTGAAGCCAGAGAGAGCTTGCTTGAAAAATTGACAGATGTTTCATGAAGAGGGAAAGAAACGACAACAGACTGAAAAGGAAAAGATAACAGCAAGATGGTCGGTTGGTCAGTGCCGCACAGTAGCTTACAGGGGACAAATTGTCAGCTATTGCAACTGCATGTCCCTGGGACCTGGGACTGAGCCATTTGGCCCCTGCATGAGGTCTTCCACAGGGAGAAAAGAGAGAGCGAGAGAGAGAGAGGGAGGTTGAGAGAGACAGGTAGAGAGAGAGCGAGTGAGTGAACACTACACATACACACACACACACACACACACACACACATTATTATATGTAGTTATCACCGCCATTACTTCTTTTACTGGTTATACCAAGGACGTTTTCACAATATTCGAAAATTGATCGTCTAACCAAGTAACGTTAAGAGATATGTATGTTTCAAATACGTGGTTCAAAGTTGGAAAATCTGTTTGTTAAGAAAGCAAAGTGGAAGTTGAATGCAGGATGTTTCCTGTTAAAAAAAGAGTATTTGATGATTCAGAAGTAGTATTTGCCACAACTGCGCGTGTACACTAGTAAATTTAACAAGAACACAGTAAATAAATAAAAAAGTTCCCCTCCTCAAACCTTCGCTTACTACAACTGTTTTTAAGCAGTGAAGAATCATTTGGATGTCATCCATGTCATCGTTTGACTAAATTCACATCTAGTTTGCAGAGGTATAAGTCCTCAAAAAAACTTTAATTTTTTTAGGTCATGGTTTTGAGTGATGGTTTCAACGAACAATAATGACAAGCCTGAATAAAATTGAGGATGTTTTGTTAGCCAACCATCGTATCTCTGGGGACTATTTCAAACGGTGGGGTGACATTTAACTTCAGAGGATTCCTCTCGTCCCGGACTAGGTTGAAAGTGGTGCCAGCTCTACTCCATGCAATGCCAATACTCTAACCCAGTATATTGAGAGCTTCACAAACGCCATCAATCAGCCAGCCTGTACATGGTCCATAAAAATACATTCAGCCCTGTGTCTATCATCTGCCCTACTAGACGCAGTAAAAGTCGATAGAATCGATTTTCATCTGTTTTCTTTGAACAGAATAGAAACTCACAATGAAGACATTTGTGTGTATAAAGAAAAGGCTCCAGATAGGTATACATGTTTATATGAACTTGGTCAAATATTTACTTTGAGCAGTGGTCAAATACTTTGCTCATAACATTTTGGTGATGTTATTTTTTATATATAATACACCCACTGTAGTATTGGGGTGCTTGCACTTCAGACTCAGCCCTTCTGTCTGCAAGGCGTTCTCCCCGGAGCTGCTTGACTCCTGGGCACCACTCACTTCTTTGTCCGCTTTGATGATAGGTTTATCAAATTAGCATATTAGTCACTTGTAATTATAATATTCATCCTGCTGATCAAGTTTAGTTTCCCCCCCCACCCCCCCCAGCTACCAGAATCATCAAAGGCCAAGCTGTTGAGCGACTAGGATGCAGGTAAAGAGAGACAGCCGTGTCAAAGACAATGATCCGCCCTCCTCCTCCTCCTCTTCCTCCCTGTTGCTCCCTTGTTTTCCAGAGTGTGTCCCAGCTTACAAATGTAAAGACCTGTCAGGGAAGCTGCACAACCCTCACTCGCTTCCTAACCTGCCAATATAGCGCTATATGTCAGGAGATGGCTCTCGTTTTCTATACGGACCCCCAGGTTTTTCGTTTCCGTTCGCCGTCCCCCCTTGGCTCTCAATATACTGGCTTTCTCAGCATGCAGGATGCGTGTCCTTCATGCCTGCATGGTATCGTAACATGCTTCTCTGCATGCCATCTAGAGGCTTGTGATATCCCACACGGACCATTTTTTTTGGTTTTGTTTTCTGAAATTGAAAATGAAAAACAGAAGACCCATGTTCGGATGTACCTTCTTTTTTTGTGTAACGTTTGTGTCGTTTTTTTGTTTTTGCTTCCGACTTTTGAGCATGAGCTGAGAGTTTTGAGATGATGGGAGAGTTTCAGCTGCCAAAGGCATGGTCAGTTTATTCAGTAGTTTGTTAACTGTCTTGGAGGAGGCTTCAATTTACAGAAAAATTTCTTTTTCTTTTCTGGAGAAAGAGAATTATGATGTACTTCAATGTTCTCCACCCCCCTCCCCCCACCTCCTCTTACCCAAATCAACAGACTGCCGAATGTGCTCCACAATCTACTTGCACTGTGATTGGGTGAGACAACTGTTTCGGCCATTTTGATTCCACCCGCTAGGCCACTGACTGGTGGGGCTGCTCATTAGCTATTTGTAATTGGCTTAACAAGGTCCCCCTAGAACAAGGTCCTCTTCAAAAGCAAACAGTGTTTGTAGGACCACAGGATTCACCTTGTGTTTCCTTTATCCTGTTGATTTTTCCAAAGCAGATATTGTGTTTTAAAGACCCTTCAAACTTCTCCTCCTAGACAGCTCTCTGACTTCCTTATTGAAACTCGCGGGCGGGTGGGTAGAGCAGGTTTGGCTTCTCCGACAAACTCAACACATTGCAAGGGGAAAGGGATGTTACTATTGATGTTATGATATCACGTGACTTGCTTTTTTCTTATACGCTTTGAATCTCACTTACAAGCATGGTGGTCTGCTGATTTAAGCAAGTACCCTCATGTTTGACATGACAGTGTGTGAATTGAAGTGATAGCCTGCTGTCATACCACCCTTTATTTGGATAGTTCAAACTCTTTTCAAAGGAGGGAACTTTCAACAAAGGATTAATGATAAATCTACTCTTAAAGAAAAGGATGGTCAACTTTATATTTTGCAATGCTGATGCATTATGTGGATGCATTAATATAATATTTGTTGACATGCTAAATCCATACACTAAGCAGCTTGCAGACTTTTATATATGCAATTACTATAGTTGGACATGCATTTTCCCCATCCTCATTCCAAGGTTCTGATCTGGTCATTTGTTGTGTAAGTAATCCAATCTGCCACCAATTTTTAAGAGCTTTTGTTCCATGCCTTCCATCGTTCAAGCTTGGTGGATAGACACCGAAATGGACTTTCAGTGCATGGCTGTCAATGTCCCTCTTCAAATTCACCAACAGCCTTTCATTGGATTGTCCACAAAGCCTGATTGAGGAAAGTAATATGTATTGCTCTACCTATTGAATGTGTATCTTGAGTTTCCTCCAAAGAGAACTCGCTTCAAAAAGCTAAACAGGGTCACAAATGAATGCGTGAAAGCATTCTCCCCAATTCAGTGCATTAGGTGTCTGTATGCCGTTTTACTCGCAGAATGGATTGGGGCTCTTTTGGAGAAATGAAAATGTGATGCAGGCATGAAGAACTAGACGAACACTCTATGTACATGTTTTTACTTTCAATGCCACCTCCTTCCTCCCACCTCCTCTACCTCGTAGTTCACACATGGCACTCCTTCATCCTCATCCGCAGCATGCTCGCATTTCCCGGAGCACTGCATCACGTGACTAATCGCCGCTCCTCCTCCTTTTTCTTCTTCTTCTTCTTCTTCTTCTGTTTCTCTCTTACCTGCTGTAGGTATCACGACAAGCAGGAAGTGACCAGTAACTTCCTGGGAGCCATGTGGCTCATCTCCATCACCTTCTTGTCCATAGGCTACGGGGACATGGTACCTCACACATACTGTGGGAAAGGCGTGTGTCTACTTACAGGGATCATGGTGCGTTCACGCTAATAAAACTATATAAACATAATGATGATGATAACAATATTGCCAATAATAATTCAGTGTATTTAGTTTTTAGTGCTGTACTTTTTTTTGGAGCAGATGTTACTTAAAGTTAGGAGTGAAGTTCTTGAAAGCAGTAAATGAGAAAATATCTTTGTTAATGAATCAGGGAGGGGTGAAATCATAATTTAATATTGGCATGGCTTCACAGAAAAATTCAAACAAAAGCAATGACACTGTCAAAACTCATCAATACAGGTTGCATAGTTTATGTATGTATTTTTCTGTCTTGATTTTGCGCCTTTTCCTGATGCAGGGAGCTGGCTGCACTGCACTGGTGGTTGCCGTGGTAGCCAGGAAGTTGGAGTTGACCAAGGCTGAGAAACATGTCCACAACTTTATGATGGACACGCAACTTTGCAAACGAGTAAGTCTGTTGAGAAAGCATGTTTTCCTGTGCATGTTTGCAGAGTCAAATAACCCATGTGTAATAGCTCACCCTGAACGACTATGCAAGGGTGAAGCTCTCTGCAAAGTGGAAAAGATTTATATGGCACTCCCTAACAGCTCTCATTTCTTCGATTTAAACATGGTAAAAAGCACTGATGCCATTTACAAGGGGCATTTGTATAAGGTCGGGGAATTGTTAAATGTTATTGTGTGCATGAAATCCATGAACCTTGTCTCGGCAAGCAGTTAAATATTCCTACCACCAAGCACAGGCCATACAATGGGCAAAGCTTCATACAGGGAGAACTAGCTATTAAAATCCCAAAACAGCATCACACTTTTAATAAACTAAATACCAGGCACTTTTTGACTCTGTAACCAACAGGGCTGGTTTTCAAGCTTATAGGTAGCTACTGCATGTGCCTGTAGAGAATACGGCAGCCTGAGTATTGCATGAGCACTGCTTAAACCTAGCCTTGGAGTGGAACTCCGGCTTGTGATTGTTGGGTTATTTTGGGGTCGAGAAAAAAGGGTAGGCAGGATGTTAACAGCCAGAAGCAGCCCAAACAGGAAGCCACTAGAACTACATCCTATTCTTGGCAGTTTGTTTTGTTAGCACGCCGGCAGTGCTACTAACAGCACTCTCTTTCTCTCTTTCCTTCGCAATCTTATTCTCTCTCACTCTCTCACTCTCTCTCTCTCTCTCTCAATTTCTCTTCCTCTTTCTTTTCTCTTTTTTTCCTCTGTCTTCCCAATTCCTCCGCCTCCTCGTGCGCAGGTCAAGAACACAGCTGCCAATGTACTCAGGGAAACATGGCTTATCTACAAACACACCAAGCTGGTCAAGAAAATAGACCACGCCAAGGTGCGGAAACACCAACGCAAGTTTCTACAAGCCATCCATCAGTAAGTACGCCGGCGCCGTGGCCCACCGAGCACACAGTCGCCAGCATGCCTGAGGAATATGTCAACATGAATCCCAAGTACCCGTAATTAAAATCACAGCATTGTCTTCAATGTTACCTGTCGTAGAGAGTACTTTAGTACCTTTACTGATACTTGTAGTCTCATTGCTATTTGGATTAACAGTAGATGTAGCTGTGATTTTCTTGGATAGCATCCCCGAGTAGTGCTTGTTACAATGTCCCTTCCCCTTCCTCTTCCTACTTCCTGCCATTTTCTGTGATTGTTCTATGCCTATATACTAAAGCACACACACACACACATACACATGCTTTCTCACTCTCACCTCTCTTCTCCCTCTTTTCCCCCTTTATTTTCCCTTACTCTTTCTTGCTGTCTCAATTGCATATACACATAGTTTGCTGTCTCTTTCTGTTTTTCTTCTTGTAACTCTCTCAAATACTCAGACGCTATTTCTAACACACACACACACACACACACACACACACACACATACGTTGTCAAACACTTATGTCCTCAGTCTAACCTACAATGTACTGTAATGCCCCTCCCCTCCACACCCCCTGTCCCTTTCCCCCTCCCTCTCCCAACCCCTTGATCTTGTGCTTACAGTGACAAAGTGTTAATGGCTCCGTCGTTTTGTGGATGTCGTGGGGTTTAAAACTCTGTATTGTGTTCTGTCTTTGTTTTGCTCTATCACTGCAGAGCTCAGAAGTAAGTCGAGTCTTCTATGTACCTTTTCCCTCTGTCTCCTCTACATCCTCGGCTTCATGTCTGCCTTCGACATGCATGATCCAACAACCCAAAAAAAAACACACGCACAAAACAAAAATACACAGTTCTGTTTCTTTAAGAAATGCTGGATGCTGATTGGTTACTTTTTTATTTTTGTCGTTTTACCTCAGTGTTCCATTTACCGCTCATCTTCTGAATGGAATGAAAAAAAAAGCATTGACATTTACCACTGATGTTGACATGATGTTAGTCTTGCCTGAAGTTAGTGTGTGAGAGAAACATCCTGAGCCATTTTAAACGTGGCACTTTTTTTGGTCTGGCCAGAAGTCCATTCATGGTGTATGCTGTTGTTGCCCATTGATTAATATAGCTACGACATGGGCTATATTAACCTGTAGTGACAGAACTCATCCTTGCTCTTACTAATGACGATGTTGTGGTTTTTCCAAACACCAACTGTAGCTCCACAGGGGTTTAAATGTCTGCTTTATAGTCTGGTTTGGTTTTTGTTTGGGGTGTGTGTGTGCAAGTGTGTATTTTGTTTTCTTTATTCTTCCAATGGCCATTATATATATAAAATGCAAACGTCAATAGATCCCAAACTAGACATGAAATATCAAATATCACATATTAGTCAGTAACATTAGCAATTAACAGAATTGACAGACCGACAGACGGAGTTCTTCTGCTAGTGGCAGTCCAGAGCCAACCAGTCCTCCTCTGCTGTGATCTCCTCATTTGCACATGAACAGATGTCCTTGAATGTTGTCCATTCGGATGCGAGGGCCGGGTTGGGACTCTCTTCCTGATCTCGCCGCCATCGTCTCCAAATCCCCCCCACTCGCCATTGACCCCTCCTCCTTTTGGGTTGGCAAAGCTGTGATGTCACTGCTTACTGCAACACCGTTGCTGGGAAATGAAAACACTTTCATAATCTTCAATGGTGTCTGTTGCTTAGATACCAGTGGGGATCACATTTGATAAGAGGAAATGCACTATTGTGAACTTTTATTCAGATTTTTTTTATTAGCGTACTTGTGCCTGCCCTTTTTTTCTATTTGATTTTTTTTTTATTTCCAAAATCTTTATTATTACAGATATAATTTATCTACAAGTTGCACACCCAATATATTTACTCTTTCAGAAGAAAACACCCCCAAAAAGTATCTCACAGCTCCTTCACTGACTGGAGTGTGCGTTATAGCCAATAGCCTTTGATAGAGAGATCAGGGGAGTGCAACGGGACAGGGCATGTCACCCCTCTCCCAGGCCTCTGGGTGATTTCACACCGTTTTGTGTTTGGGTGGGGGTAAGAGGGGCGGAAGATGCGCTTTGGTTTGATTCATAGACTGTGTTATGCATGTGTTGATTGATCAATTGATGAATGAATAGGATTGGGAATGCTTGTATATATTTATATATGCATGCAGTCCGCTCTGTCACCCTTTCAAAGTCACGTCATCTAATAGAGAGCTCTCCTGACAAACTATTTGTTGCTCTTCCTCCTCCTCCTCCACTACCTCAAACCCTTCCTAATGACCCCTTCCCCCCGTCCCCCATCTGCCCCCCTGTCCGATGCCCCCCCCCCCCCCCCGTCCAATCTTCTCCTCCTCTTCCCGTCCCCTCCCTGTGCCTCCACGCAGGCTGCGCAGTGTGAAGATGGAACAGCGGAAACTCAACGATCAGGCCAACACCTTGGTGGACCTGGCTAAGGTAAGAACCACATCCTCTCCATTACTCAAGCCACACTGAAGTGACCTATGACACATACATGGCTTTACCGTAACTCAAAAACAACAAAAAAAGGTAATTTCGATGGTTTTCATTTCTGTCCCTTTTATTTTCGGCGTCTTACCTGAAATGTTTTGTGCCGGAGTGGTTTGAATGTGGTTCACAGTTTTTTTTAGTGTGTAGACACTGGTTTTGAAGGCCTCGACGTATAGAAGTCTATTGAGGATGTACGCAGTGTGAATTATTTAGAATGATAATTGATTTTATTTATTTATTTGCACTTTTCTACATTCAGCGCTATTACACAATTTGGTCACCAGTTAATACCACAGAGCAAATAACCAATGGAGCTATCAAGCACAACACTCAGCCTGTGTGATACCATGGCAGCCTATTTGCGCCAGATTTGCTCACCTAACATATTATCACACATAGGACACACAAACTGTCAGAATTGGCTGTCCACTCCGTCAGTTAAATCCATTTCTACAGCTAGATTATAGAAGTAGGAAGCCTTGCTGGATGGGCCACTGTACATGTTATTTGGGCATGGGTAAACTACAGTACAGCCAGTCAGCATCCAGTGCTGTGGCCCTAAAGGCCAACTGGACGGACGGATGGATGGTAGAGGGGGAGGGAGGTTCAAAGGGAGCCCAGTCGATGGAGCTGGCATTTGCACTCCAGGTGTCTATTTAAAAATGTTCAGAGTGTGTGTGTGTTTGTGCGCGTGTGTGCGTCTGTGCGTGCGTACTCCCCCTGCTAGAAATCCAAATATTCTCTCTACAGCAGTGATGTTTCAAGTTTGTGTGTGTGTGCGCTGTGTTTAATCACCGTTCAGGCAGTTTGCTCCTTCAATGGAGTGGATTTTATTTTTCTAATTGGCACTAGCACATGCAATTGATCTTATTTAAATTTCAACAGTTAGGTTTTAGGCAATAACATAGAAGTGTAAGGTTTGCATGGTAAATGGTTTGTTTGCCTGTATAAATGGCGTATGCTTGTTCTATTCTTAGTCCTTGTGTTGTATTTGGTTAAACTATGCGGTCATGCTGTTAAGGAGAGTTGGCCCTGTTTGTGAGAACATTTTGTAGTTTATCCCTCCAGAATGAGAGCCGCAGTGACTAATGCCATGGCTGATATTTGATGTTAACGCTGAAAAATTACCAATTAGTGCAGACAAACGATCACGCTTGTTCAGTTACTGTTCACGCAGGAGGTTCTGTTCTTACTGTAATAGCCTTGACATTAAACTGTTTTTGTGTTTTTGGTCTTCCAGCCTTTCAATTTCTTGATACAATGTCTGTGATTTCTTTTTTTTTGGTATGCTTTGACATTGATTCCCGTTTTGAGATTTTCATTGTTTTGTGGCTCTCCCTGGTTGTGATAACAATCAGGCCAGAGTTAGTTCTGGAAAGGCCAAGCTGTCATAAAAGGCATCTACCACATTATTCTTTGTTATAGGTAACGATTGTCCTGCCTTTCGATTCCTTTATTATTTTTATTAGTACTTATATCATTTGTCATAATAGTAGATTCCTTTAATTTTACTGCGGGTAACAACACACACAATGTATATAATGATAAAGAAATACCAGAACAGCACTGAAATTATGAAATAAAAACCAGAGAGCTGCTCTAGTTTTACTCAATAAATGTTTTCTATTGTACTCGCAACAGAACACTTGTCTCTAACCCTCTTCATTTTTTGGAGTATGTGTATACAGTGTGTACTGTACCGCTGTGCCGTTTTGGTTTGTCTTAATTATGGCTTCCTATTATTCCGTCACTAACCACCCTGGTCTCGTCTGGCCCCAGACCCAGAACGTGATGTATGACCTGGTGTCGGAGCTGCAGGAGCGGAGCGAGGAGCTGGACAAGCGGATCGGCACGCTAGAGGAGAAGCTGGACTCTGTGACAGGCAGCTTGCAGGCCTTGCCCTGCCTCATCTCCCAAGCCATAACGCAGCAGCAGCAGGAGTTCCTGGACGGCTTCGTCCACCGCTTCCGACCCGCCTCGCTGGGTTCCGAACGCTCTGAACGCTCCGAGCGCTCTTGGACCTCCACGGCCCGGCGGCGCCGCTCGCCCTCCACCGCGCCACACACTTCCTCCGATAGCGGATAGCATCGGTCAACACCCCCCCCCCTCCTTTCAACACACCCACGCCCACCTCCTCACTCTTACAATGAACTAAACTCACACTGACCCTGGATTCTCCATGCCTCCACACTCTGTGCTGACCTTAAGAACCCCCTTGGGTCCTTTCCCACCCTGTATCCCCGCCTCTACAACTGCGCCGTCCTATCTGCCGACAACCCCACCCCCCTCCTCTTAAAACCAATACCTCTGTGACTGAGAGCTTCTCAGCACAGGACTGAACCGGAGCTACTCTATAGGGATTGAAGACTTTAAGAACAAAAAACAAAAAAATAACAGATATGAATTAAAAAAACAAAACAACAACAACTCAAACACTTAAAGTGGTGACATTTTTCAAGAATGACTTTTAAAAAACCGAAATAAAGAAGAGATATGGTTTATGTTTTAGCCATTGTATGGCTGTTCAAGTTAGCTTTTTTTGTAAAAGCCCTTGTATAGTTAAAAAAGTGACTCAAGTCAAGGTTGCTGGAGATGAAAGCTGGTTTTCTCACCGGAGAGTCCTTAACTCAGATGGGGGAGAGGGTGGGAGGGTGTTCCTGAAATGCAGTGCACCAGGTGGCACACTGGGACAAACTGTGAAAAGAGGACACCCGTACTGCATCATGGAACAGAGTGGGGAGGGAAAGAGTTGGGAGTTGGGGAGTTATCCCCCCCTCCTTAAAAAAGGACTATAGGGTCATGGTTTCTTCCCTGTAAGCCAAGGTGAGGGTTTTAACAAGAGCCCTCTGAAAGCTCTGGCGTCAATTCGGTATTAAAGCGCACTTAAGGGTAAAAGGCGGGTGGTGACACAAGGAGAGCAACAGGGACGCACACGACATTACTACTGAGTAGGAACAATTTACACAATGCCAACTTCAAAGTTTCAGTTTCCTTGTTCTTACCAAGGGAAAGTTGAGAGCGACTATCTTTTTTAGTTACATATTGACTTGTGATTTTTCAGTGCCTGAATGTACAAATAGTAGAGGGTTATTTAATTACTAATTTCAGAGCAAGTTTTTTACGATGTTAACACTCTGAATACAAGCATTGCATTCCTTTTTCAGAAACATTCCTCTCCAAATACTCAAAGAAAATGTCTTAATGTAATGCATAACATTGCCTCCATTACACAATTGTTTCTCTTACTCTGTATTTATTTTTTTCTCTCAGATAATTTCTGTTGTATAAGTGGTCTGTGTCATAAAAAAGGTTTTAAAAACAGTAAAGATATTGTGTAATGGAGGC
>JAVQJS010070694.1:0-10623 GCA_036024795.1 Galaxias rostratus | reverse complement strand
CAACTCTGCAACTCAGACTTGTTTTTCCGCTAATGCCTTACACACACACACACACACACACACACACACACACACACACACAGACAGACAGACAGACAGACAGACAGACACACAGACACACACAGACACACACAGACACACACAGACACACACAGACACACACACACACACACACACACACACACACAGGGTCCCTCTTTGACATCTCACCTCTCACTTACACATTTAAACACACACACAAAGTAGGTCTTGTTGTGCAGGCTGTTTCGTCACCATGGGTTGACGGAACAACCAACTGTCATTCGCTCCACGTTGACGCCGTGAAGTGGCTCACAAAGCAGTGTGTTGACCATATAGACATATAATGGACACAAATAAAACCACACACACCCTAGGACCAACTGCGTTTTCTACCCCGTTATACCAAAGAAAGCCTGCACACGGAAACTTGAAAGGTGCTAGCACGACAAGTCCAATGTCAGATCTGAGAAAATTCCTCCTTAAAATGTCTAAAGCGTTAAGTGGAATAATGAGGTTGACCTGCAAATTGACTTGAAGTGCGCTGGAATGGCTGCAGAAGCCCAACGTAAACACAGGTCCAAGAGCGCGCAGTGTTTCCAATCAGCCAATTAGCCCGCCTTCCAACTTGATTAAGATGCCTCACTTGTAAAAACATTGATTGACTTCAAGCTGACCGCTGTGTGACATTTAGAGAAAAAAGAAATCCACCGGGACTGTCCTTTAGATGGTGGCCAGACAACAGGCATAATAGTAGTACTAGTACCAGATGTTCAGCCAGCTGCTCAGGGGAAGGCTACACATTTAGAGGGCAGGGTGGGGATGACACACCGCTGCTAAGAACTATTCGTTTGCGTCGCCGGAAGCTGGACTAAGAACACCCATTTGCACTTTAAAAAAGAGAATGGGTCAAAAAGATAGGAAAACACAGCTTGGTAGTAGAGCAACAATGTACAGGTACAGCTAACATAACCTGGGGCGTAGCAGGGGTGGACATTCAATTTCAACCGACTTACCCTAACCACTGATCTGAACGGTATTTTGATATCATTTGTTGCAAAGGCCTACACTTTCAATGACATTTATTCTCTCCTAATTTGTAAGTCATTCCTTCAAATATATAAGGAATGGAGTTTCTGAACATAGGAGAGAACAATGTATGCACAATAACCATTTGGCACTGAATAGTATATCTGCACTAGGTTCAAACCGAGCATTTGCTATGGCATCGATTAGGTTGGTGAATAAAAACAACTGTACCAAGTCTAATACCAACAAAGCCCCTACTAAAATGTCACGATGCAGATCACTTGTGGAACCCGCCCTTTGGAGAAGCGAGAGAATGGAGGGTCAACAACGATGACGGCCCAGCCACCAGCCAGACAAGGCCAGGGAGCACAGCCTCCTGGATGTCTGCCCCACAGCCTGGACACTCCATAGGTCAGACAATCAAGTCTCATCTCGTCCCATCCCATCTGCCTATGGAATGTCAACCTGCCGGGCAAACTGGGCTTCGCTGATGGCCAGAGAGGAAACACCACCGGCAGGCGTCAAGGCAGAGGGTCAAAGATTGACTCACGGCGGCTGAGTCGCGGGCCCTGGTGCCGAGGAAGCTTATCATCGGCACCCTGGATGACCCATTACGGTAAGTGTGTCACTCAGTCACTACCAAGCCTAGAGCACACCCGCTGTCTGCTGTGCGAGGCCACTTAAGGCCTTGCGGGCAGCCCTGTTTTGAACAGCCAGTCACTCAAGGCTGCAGACAACATACACAGTGACATAGTAGATTCCATCCTGAGAAGACATGAGTGAAAAGTGCTTAATCATGAAATATTCCATCCAATTAAAGTCGATCACCCCTAAAAAAGGAAAATCCCTATGATGGAAATTTACCTGTATTGAGTACAAGTACCTCAAAGTGTTTTATTTGTCAAATGCACAGTATAATACAGGATCATTCATAGCAAAGAAATTCTTATGACATGGCAGCCTGGGTTTCATCTTAAAATTGTCCATAGGACAACATTTCTTTCCATTAGCGATGGTGGAATCTGAATTACCGAGGATAATCCTTCGATCCACCAAAATATTCGGTTTGGTTTATTTCTCAGGTCTCCCCAGTGGCTGGTAGGTTCTGCTTTCCTGGCAGTGAAACCGTTGGGCGTGTAGATTTGAACAATGACTCAAACCGTTAGGGCTATGGCATGCAAATCACGAAGAGAGGAAAGCCACGCAGAGCACACTACCTCACCTGGAGGGGAAACTGTGCTGTCCTGGGGCTGAAATTAGCCAGAGGTAGCTCTGCTTGCTAAGGAACATGCCACGCTGGCTGACGACTACAACTTCACACTGTGTGTTGTATTACAACAAGGCTTTAAAGGCTAGCACACAACATGTTCTACCAACCATAGTCTCTGTACACTGTTGTGTGAGTGTCCATCTAGAAGAGGACGAATGTCAGAGCAAATATAAAGCACAATGAAAGGGGTACAAATCGTAATTTTGGAGTGAAAAACAGAAGGCCACCTTTCTCACATGATCTCCTGCACAATGGGAGCACACGTTAAGACACAATAATTATATTGCAGTGTTTTGTTTTTATGCAAGCTAACTGATGGAAATATTAATGCTGGAAGCACAGCTTTTTCCCCTGAACTAGAAAGAGTCCAGGAGGATGATAGCAGAACAGCCATGTGAACCTTCAAAATATCAAGAGGAGGAAGCTCAACTACATAATTCAACCGCACAAACCTAACCTAAAGTCATCTTATGTACAGTGCATCCGGAAAGTATTCATAGCTCTACACTTTTTCCACATTTCATTATGTTATAGCTTAATTCCAAAATGTATTAAATAATAAAAAAAACTTCACCATTTTACGCACAATACCGCATACTGACAAGAAATGTCAAATTTTTACAATATTTTGCAAATGCATTAAAATTTAAAACAAATATCACATGCACATACGTTTTCACACCTTTGCGCAATACTTTGTCGAGGCAACTTCTGCGTCTGGCCACTCTATCATAAAGACACAATTGGACGAGTGCTGCAGATTGTGGTTTTGGAAGGTTCTCCCATCTCCATAGAGGAACACCGAAGCTCTGTCAGAGTGACCATCGGGTTCTTTGTCACCTCCCTAACCAAGGCCCTTCTCCTCCGATTGCTCGGTTTGGCTGGGCGGCCATCTCTAGGAGGAGTCCTGGTGGTGAAAAACCTATTCCATTTGGGAATGATAGAGACGAGACCACTGTGCTTGCTGGGGCCTTCAATTCTGTATAGTCAACCATTTTTTTGTACCCTTCTACAGATCTGTCCCTCAGTACAATCCTGTCACAGAAGTCTACAGACAATTCCTTGGACATCTTAACTTGGTTTGTGCTCTAACGTGCACTGTTAACTGTGGGACCTTATATAAACAGAATTGTGTCTTTCCAAATCATGTCCAATTAATTTTATTTTAAGCATGATCAGTGGAAACAGGATGCACCTGAACTCAATATTGAGTATCACAACGAATGGTGTGAATACTTATGTGCATGTGAAATTTTATTTTTTATACGTTTGCAAAAATGAATTATCTTTGTCCATATGCAGTAATAAATTTACAATGTTGAGAATTTTTATTTATCTAATCCATTTTGTTTTTAGGCTGTAACATAATAAAAATTGGAAAAGGTGAAGGGGTATGAATACTACTGATGTATTGTAGACACCTCAAGCACATGAGTTTTACAAATCAGTGGCAACGCCAAAAAACAATATTCCAATACTATAACTCCTCAACTCATTCAATTGTAGGGATGGACATTTTAGGCCATATCATTTCAAATATTACAGAAAAAAATATTTAGGTAATCACTGAAATAAATTGATGACATATAAAAAATAAAGTATACTTTTTTGCTATAGCGCACTCCTATTGTAGCTTCAAAGGCTTATGTGATCTAATCTTCACTAAAAAAGCATATAATTCCTGGTAAAATTTCAGAAAATGTCCTACTTTTTGCACATTTTGGACAGATTTCCTTGGATCTCCAAGCGGAGACACAGTATGATAAAGCACATGTTTCGGTGATCCACCTAACTAGCATTAAGTGCTCTTGTGCCAGTAGCGTATGCTGCCTGCAAGTTTAAACTATTTTCTGTCTCAGTTTCTTCCTACTTTGAACATATTTGAATGGCATTGATATGCACGGCGTGACCTTATCGACATTATTCTGCTAACAGCAATGTATAACATGGTGATGTTAACTGCAAACATCCAGACACTTGTGATCCAGGACATGACTCAGTTTGATAACAAGCAATTGCAAAATCTATGCAATGAGCATGATTAGTCTGATGAGGCTGGTAAACATTAAGTTGCAGTCGCAGTTGTTGTTGGGGTCTCACACCACTGCAGAAATGTATGTTTTGTTTAGTTTTCAGAAATCTCAAGTACATGCAGTTTGTAGGATCAACACAAAGACCACGATTAAAGTAATCAACAACTGTGAACTCCGTTTCAGTCATTATAGAACGTATTCATTATTATAGTTGTGTCCAAATTCAAGCCTTGATGTACAGGCCTTGTACAGAAGCCTGGAAATGTATTATATTTTCTTTGTTATGTAATGATGCCACAAGTAAAATTTTAGTTTATTCAAAAACAAACCAACAAGCTGAATGAGACCTATTGGTTGACCACTGAAGGCCTGTGATCAGTAGGTGTGCGTCTTTACTAGTCTCACAATTTGATTAAATTAAGATTCACCTGCGAATCATTCTCGTTGCAGCATCAATCTCCCATATTACTGAATGTGACAAGTTTGAAATTAAATAACACTGGCAGGCAGTAAGATAAGTGTTTCCCTTACAATACAGTCAACCACTGCTGTTACAAAAAACTTTTTGTTTTGATTCACCATTTAGATCTGGCGTCAACACTATTCCAATCGAGTATAACCATAGCTAGCGTACTAAAAGAGGGTTACTAAAATGTTATTTGTATAATGTTACTAACGTTAGGGTACTGGGACTACTTGTAACTACTAACATTATCATTATGCAGACGATTCCCTCATTATTTGCACACTTCTACTAATCAGTATCATTCTAAAGTTAAATTGAGCTGCTCATTTGAGCTGAATCTTAGTCCGGTTATCAGGAGAGGCCAAAAAACTGATGTTGAATACATACTGAGTGTTTCACCTCAACATCAGAAACAGAGAGCGAAGCTAAGCAATGTATAAGAAGATGGAGGCAATACCTTTTGGCTTGAATCTCAGATCAACATATTAGAAGACCCCTACACACACTTCATTATACGCATCACCCATCTGAAAGGTTAGGACATTCCCTTTAAAACACACTCCATGTGTCATGAAAATAAAGCATGTAGTCTCACGTCAGCCTGGGGAAAGCATATTACTATGCTAATCTGGAGCATTTTAAAGGTAAATGTCAAATGAAATGAATTACCCTTGCATCCAAATGTAGCCCATTGCACAAGCCCAAGTTTGACATTTGTCCAAACAGGGAGGAGGGACAGGGGAATAATTCACTGTGCAAAAAAAAAACAAAAAAAAAGCTGTGTTCCTTGACAATGCATGTCCAGTACACATATAATAAGCATGTTCAATACGGTCCAACATATGAACCTGTAGTAAAATACAACAGTAATCCGGCGCGCCAATCAATAGACCGGCATAAAATGTTGGGCGAAAGCTGTTGCCCCTTACTGTACGTGTCTCCTAGACAGCAAAACCCACCGCTACTTGCTGGTGGCACGTGGAGCATGAGCAGGTCAAAGCAACTCCTGAGGCATCCGCCAGCCAACAACACACACACATCCCACCACCAAGTAGTGAGTAGACACGTGCGCACACACACAGCTGTCACAGGCTGCCAAAGATCATTCACAAAAACACTCCACTCCCCTGGGTATCACTGACACACAAACACACACACACACACACACACACACACACACACACCCACCCACCCTGAATCAACCAGTAGCACAGGGCACACGCCAGAGTACCATGATGCAGCATGCTGTCTATGTGGAGTGGGGAGAATCATTACTCAGCACTACAGACCAGTGTCACAGAGCCTCCTTGCCTGCAGGACACCCCCTCCAATCCCCACGAGCCAGAACCCTTAGTGGCTACAGGGCAGCTGACCCTGTCTCCCCACCACTGTCAGAGAGGCTGGGGCAGCATATAACACAAACCTTAATATTTCAGTTACAATAACCCCCTCCCCCGCCTATCACTCCACTATCAATTGCACTGTACCAAGGTACTATCGCTGCACTTCCACAATTCATGTGTAGCAACTTTTATCGAGTTTCATCAAAAATCTTGTTTGTGAGAAAATAATACATTTACATAACTGATAACTGATCTAACAAAAACAAAATAGTTCCATGGACAGTGATAAGCCATTCTTGCCTGTCATTGTAAAGACTTGGAGAGGGTCCACCGCTTGCCATCTCAGATACACCAACAACACCTTGCCCCCTAATGGAAACCCCCAACGGGAAAGCTTAACATATCAAAAAGGATTTTTGAAAACCCAAGCAATAGATAGTGGCAATACTTGACGTCCATCTTGGACTGTGAGAGGTCACCATTTTCATCTTTCAGAAAACTTAGTCGCCTCTGCAGTCGGGAAGATTTTACCTCAGGACTAGGCTTGTCCACTGAAACATCATCGATTTACTGTAACTTTTTTGGTGTAGCGGAACACATTCATTTATTTAGTGGCACTTGTCTAATTTCGACACTAAGTGCCTGAAAATTTGTAGCAAGGCAAGATAGTTTTGTTCAATGTAATTAATGTCGCTAAGATTTATCAACGGTTTTACAAAGCTGCAAAAGAACTTCACACAAAATAAATTCTCCTTGATTTATTGCACATAATCAATGTTGTAGCAGAAGATAAGTATAACAGACAATTTGTAACGATGAAGCTAATGTAATTTGGTTTTCTCAACCCAACCATTTAAGACCGGTAGCCGTAAAAGGCTTAGCGTTTGCTCACAAATTTTATAAAACAAAAGTCCACATACTTTACACAAGACTACAGACGCAAAGTCTGTGTACCACATACAGTAATTGAAGTTGAGTAAGCATAACAAGATGAAGTCAACCTGTCGAATCATTCAAGTCAAGGGTCTAGGTGAGCATTCACCTAGACCTGTAGCATGCAAACACACACAGAAAATAAGTCAGCATGGTAACCAAGTAAACAAAGCAGTGACACTTGGCTGACACCTTGGCTGCTTGTAAACAAAACTGCAGCCAGTTTGACTCACACATGGCTTGAAATATTGTAGGCTTCACAAGTGCTGTTTCAGGATCTGCAAAGAACAGTGATCTGAACAGGGGGAAATGACCACACCTACTCCCTCTGCTGTTCCTCAGTCAGTCATCACTATGAAACTCAGATGAATTCAGATGTCCACAAATCGACTGCATAACATCGACATACATAAATATATTGTGGTGCTCTATATGCTTTTACACTACATAAATAATCAGTTTAAACTTAACACAAATGTACATCCTATCATGCAAATTACTGCAGTCATACTTGTACAGCTACATGCCAAATTAGAGGGGATTGGGCAGATCTTATAATAATTTGTTAAGATAGAAATTGGTAGCCTTTAAACGTCAAAAATCAAACTAATCTTATTTAAAACATTTTAAGAATGTTGTCTAAAAAACAACAAATTTGGCTTCCTTTAATAATAATATCCATAATTTTACAGACAACGATTTTGTCCAAACTGAAAGTATATAAACTGAGCAGGAAGTATTTTTCCAGCCTTCAATTCAATTGCAATTATAAACGGCCAAAAGCAGAGGATGGGGAGCCAATCAGATTTCAGTTCGCACGTCAACCTAAGACCAACTGTCTCATGGGTTTGACAGAAGGATTTTACCTCCATAATTCAAATCCCAAAGCAAAGCAATCTGCACTAACTCAAATCACTGGACGTGTTTACAAGCGCCACATGGCAAGGACTGAGGGATGAAAACTCGATTTGAACAGCTTTACTTGGCTACAAAGCATCTGCTGGACTTAAACAACAAACTTTGACGCAATGCAACTGGTATTCAGTTGAAAAGATTTTGCTAATGCGATGATTACAATACATTCAAACGATAATAGCAAACCGTGCGAAAATTGTACATAGCAGCTTTTTGACTTTTAGAATGTCTAATATGCTAATGTTTTCCAACATTATCTATGTAATTTACGCATATGTATGCCCTCTAACGTGACAGGTTTTAAGTCTAGGCAGTGAGTTAGCACACCAATAAAGCAATGTTAACAGGAATTTCCGCAGAAATAGCACTGGTGTAGCTCTTTAAACTACCTTGACGCTGAGGCGTACAAGCTTTGCAAGGAAATATCACCTCGGCCTCGAATTTCTCCGCGCAAAAACTCTTGTCCCCTTCACCCCAGACCAAGCAAAGAGCCAAAGATTGCCCAAGGCTTAAAAAGTTGTGTCTCTAAATGCAGCCATAGTTAATTTTCATTCTAAACACTATTACATGAGATGGTACTGGGGGAAAGTGAGAGGCAGCCATTTTAGAGGGCTAGATAGACAATGGCTGGTCCATTGCAAAAGGCAACTCTGCCATTTCCTAGCTGTTAAGTGTCTGTAACTTACTCAAAGTTAATAAGTATTGTCAGAAAAGTTTACCTGATTTCTGTTAACAGGCTGTCCTGTATTTCCCGGGCTCATGGGAGAAGGATGGTGGCTCCTTTGTTGCCAACCCGGATGGCCCCCACCATACTGGTTGCTGCCCATGTCTGATGGTCCCTTGCTTGCCCCTTCCTGGTTATTATATTCTCCTTGAGGGTAATTCTGGTAGCTCCTTGTAGAGCTGGGAGAGGTTAGAAGCTGATTTAAAGTTGGGGTAGACGTGGGCTGTGGGTTTCCCATGTTATACCTCTGATTATTGTATGAGGCAGCCATAGCAGTGGTTCCTCCTGCTGGCTGTTGCTTGCCTGGCTGCCCCCCAGCCGCCGGAGGCTGAATATTACGCGGGGAATTCATAGCCCCATATCCTTGACCCTGATAAGAAGTCCTATTTGGGAATTGGCTGTAGTTGTTATAATGGTTGGGAAAGCCATGCTCATGTGAATTGGGAGGATATGGGTCCATCATGCTGCCTGGTTGCACTGCCGGCCCCGATGCAGCTGCCATGCCAGGGCTTTGTTGTCCGCCATGTTGATGAAAAGGGGCCCGGCTGTAGTGCTGGTTGTAACCGTAAGGTGGTGGAGGAAAGGGGCCAGGGTGATGGTGGCCCATTCCGGGATGGTTATTTCCCTCAGGCCCTCCAGTATCATTCTGGTTGTTATTATTATTTACCCTAGACGAATTCCCATTCCCGTTCTTCATTTCAGGATCCCCTCCTCCCCCTACACTTCCAGCATCGGTCCCGTCCTGCTGCTCCTTCTGCCCCGGAGATCCGCTGTCAGATCCCGGTTCCTTATTTTCATGTTGCTTCTCTCCAGGTACCAACTCGTCTTGTGGGTCCCGATCCGGCTTTTTGAGTTCGGATGGCGGGCTAGTGTTGAGAGTTGCGACGCTAGCGACCTGAGCGGCCATGATATCCCTCTCTCCCTCTCTCTCAGCACAGCGAGTCACTCACAATCAAGCTCTGAAAGCATTGAACATAAATACAATTATTTATAACAATGTACCCGTGTCCCGGTTCATTCCCCCTACCTCCGGACCGAATCCGGCATCCACTCCCGACTCCGAGTCGACTAAAAAGTTAGTGGAGCAATACAAATACAGGTCCAGGGAATTAAATTAACCGACACAAAATGTGGGTGGGCTTCTGTTACAGAACGAGAGTGTGAGCAAGAAACCGACCAAACCAGCACGAGGCTCCGCGAGACACAGCCATTTTACTGAAGCGCTGAGATAAATGTAAAACATGGAATGGAGCACCTACTGATAGGGGGTGGACTGTTATGATCATGTGGATCATGCTAACTAAAACCATTGTTTTGTGTTTATAACAAGGCACGCAAAATGTAGATTTAACGATTTAACAATAGTTATCATAGCAATGAGTCGGGCAAGTGTTTGGTTTAGAGCAGTTTAACAACATCATGTTTTTTAATTGAATCAGAAAGGTTTCCCTTATGGCTTAATTTCTTTGGATAGATTTGGTGTTTGTCTGTCATCAATTTCATGTTGTGAATTTCCGTTTCAGCCAATGGTTTTTCCCTCATATTATTTATTTGTAAAGTGATACACTTTGCAGCTATTACTATCTATTGGGGATGGCACATAAACTAATACTAATAACACTAATATCCGTAGACTATAGTAGGAATGTACAATATAGAAGTGACTACTTCCATGTGTATAGAGCAAATGAGAGAGGAGTAACTGCAGCACAAGGCTTGATCTGTGGAGGAAAGCATGAAATTACAGCCTCTTGGAGGGTGTGTGTGTGTGTTTGAGAGAGAGAGAGAGAGAGAGAGAGAGAGAGAGAGAGAGAGAGAGAGAGAGAGAGAGAGAGAGAGAGAGAGAGAGAATAACCAACTATGGGCGAAGACCACCGAAGAAAAACACTAAC
>JAVQJS010070689.1:0-10093 GCA_036024795.1 Galaxias rostratus | reverse complement strand
CCCCACGTTTACACCCACACCCATTTCAACCCCACCCCCCCCCCCCCCCCCCCCCCCTTCCCCCCAAAAAAAGAACTGCCCAGTATGCAGTTCTCTGAATAAAATATGCCTATGTGCTTCACCACTGCCACGGTACAGGGTGATGACACTTAACACGTCCAGGGACGATGGCGTTAGCTTTCCCATGGCTGCGGGCACTTTGTGGATTGCATCGAGCAGAGCAGCGGTCCTGGAGCTGACAGGAGCATAGGTCCCATGCTGGTGGAGGTGACACGCCCCCCCATCCCCGCCATTCCCCCCGCCCTATAGCTTCATTGTGCTTGCTCCCCGCGCGCTTCTTCCTAAGCCCGAGGACATGGCACGGCCCTCCTGAGGCTGGGCGTTTCCGCCGCGCTGACAGATCCGGGGAGACAGGCAGCACACGGGCAGACAGACACCTCATCCGGGCACCCGCTGCCATTTAAAATGTGTCCCTTACGCTCTACGTTTATATGACATTTCTCCTCTCCTTCCTTCCTTCCGCCTGACTTGTCACCGTCACTTGCGCTTTGCCACAGTGGAGATTATCAAAGGAAAAAAAACAGCTTGGAAATAAAAGAGGGAAGGGAGAGGAGGAGAGGGGGGGTCATTCATTTGTCGTTAAATACAGAATGACATACAGTACACTATGTCTTTGAATTGTCCTTTCACTGCCGCCTCGGCTAAGCCATGCAGTGATAAGTGAGATCCATCCTCCTATATTCCCCCGAAATGGCTGAAGCCGCCGTGCAACCTTTGGCAGGTGCTCCGTTCGTAAGCCTTAGGGGAGTGTGGATCTGTGGGGGCACGAGAGGGATGCTGACATGATAACAACCCCCCCCCCCCCCCCCACACCCTCCTCATCCCCCCCTCGCCCCATGCCACCCGGCAGCACGACCACACAGCTTAATCCCCTTCCACAGGGGCAGAACTTGCCCCCCCTCCCCCCGTCCATTACCCCCTCCCCCCCAACCCCTCTTGCTCCAATCCTCTGTCAAAACAAGGGTTTTTTGTCAACGACGAGGGCGTTACATCCCTCTCAGTCCCTGCCAACGGAAGCGCTATTACTGCCTGCCAATGCCCTAGGAAAAAAAAAAGAATACCCAATATGCATATTATTCTAATACCAGCCGTCAGTGCCCAGAATTACTCTGCATGATAGTATAATGAATGTTGCGCCTTGTACGGTCTACATAAAGCTGTTTTGCCACTCAAATGAATAATTCATACAGGCCCAAAGGCAATAAATCAGCCAAGCAAGAACTAAGAAAATTAGCTCCCAATTAGTGTTTATTTATGGTGATAGTCTGTTTGTCATTCCAGGTTTTGGTGCCAAAAAAAATGTGCACACAAAAGTTTTAGACCTTAATAAGGAATTACCAAGCAGGAAAAGAAGTAGGTGTGGGAAAAAAAGAAGGGATGGACTGGTGAACGAGTTGAATGTCCTGCTTTTTGCAGCCCCCTCTCTCCCTATGGGGCGTTCGGGATATCTCAGCTCCCCTCTTGGGTTGACTGATGTAAAGGGGGCCTTTGTCCATTGAAAGGACGTAGTGTCACGTTTGATGCTGCCGTTGGTGAGCTAGTGCGCGGTCTCCGACCAGCGTGCCCAGTTCCACCTTCGCCTCCTCCTCCCTCTCCGTTCATCCCTTCCTCCCTCAGTGCACTGGCAGTCTGCCCACCCACATGGGTAGTCGTTCGTTTCCACTGGAGTCCAAGTGACACATGGCTCTGATTCGTAGGCCCTGCCTTCGAGCAGGATTCCTCCTGCTAAGTAGAAACCCTCACCACGGCTAAATGGACACTGAGCCCCATGCGAGACGAGAGATAAAAATGGCAGA
Organism: Galaxias rostratus; assembly: GCA_036024795.1. Taxonomy (NCBI): domain Eukaryota; kingdom Metazoa; phylum Chordata; class Actinopteri; order Galaxiiformes; family Galaxiidae; genus Galaxias; species Galaxias rostratus. Next base: position 8,237 of record JAVQJS010070689.1, on the reverse strand, counting down.
GGGAAAATAAACCAGTCGGTCAAGCTTTTCCACACCACAACCATGGCGTCTGGTGAGGCCTGTAGAGGGTTGTCAGATAAAGAAAGAGTTGTTGTGGTGGATACCGCTTTACGTCAGCACACGATCGATTTTGGTCCAGGGACTTCTTTTTTTGGGTGGTGGGCCTTATACAATGGCCAAAACTTTACATACGTTTTTATTTTAGTTTCTCAAGGTCAACTTGCAGAGAAACTATCTCTAGCTGATTCCATGAACGGCGGGGAAGCATGAGTGAAGGGTGGCTTTAAAGGAATCAGACAAGCTGTCGACAGGAAGGAGGATAAGGAGGAAAAGCACAGATTTATGAGGATAACTCTCCCGCGTCCGCTCTTTCCTTCCCTTCTTTTATAAAGCCTTGATTGTCAAGAAATATTGTGCCACGAATGTCCCGTCTAACGTACCTTTTGTGAGTCTCAGTGTTGCAATAAACTAGCCATTGGGCCGCCCCGTAAGATAAGGATGGCCAGGACACAGGAAAGGTTTTTGTTACCCAGGAGCATTTCTTCTGATTGGTTCTCAATGCATTCCCACGTGCCTTTTAGTTAGTCTCTTGCATTTCAATAGGCAACCAAAGAGACCTTTGAATGGCTGAGTTCATTGGAAGGATGATCGGGAAGTGGGGCTGTTTTTTACCCCCTCACTTTCATTTGCACTTTCTGTTGTCACGGGTATAAACAAGGCAGCCTGTAAACTCGAGCTGTAATTGTCACAGGCCTCTTATTTACTTCTGTGTTTGTTTCTTAAGCCCACCTAAGTGTCTTTGTTTCCCAAGCCCACCTGTTGTGGACACGGTAATGGCTCTTCCAGGCACTCCTAGGGGCCTCTTGCCACACGTGGGTTCCCTATCAGTTTAATGTCAGCCGAACTCCTCTTAAGTGCCACTGGAACATGGCAGTTGGTAATTAGCCACAGTCTGACCTAAATAATGCGATCTGGGGTTGCCTTTTTTGTTTGACTGTGCAGCAATAATGAATGAACAACAGGTTAATGAAATGTGGCTCTTCAAATGACAGAGGACTCTTACAAAGTACTCCCCTGCATATAGACCTAATTCATTAAGGTTTTTTTTTCATTGCTACAGCCTGAGGCACAATTCAACAACGATCTATTAGAGGAATCCATGCTTACTTGGCAACTTCATACCCTTTTCATTAGAAAATACAAGCTTTTAAATGTCACAATGTCACATTTATAGTTAATGTTGCACCTCAGTTGGATAATACAATACGTGTGAATTTCTCTTTATGAAAGTAGTCTGAAGTATAGCTAAGTACTCACACTTACCATGGAAGGACCCATGCGGCCCTATTGTTCCTCATCCGTGGGTGCTCTGGGAAGCTCGCCAACATTCAGTCCACTGCAAGACTTGGTTGGATTGTGCATTGTTTGTTTTCCTGTGCACATATGATTTAAGGCTGATTTTTATTGGGTTTTAGATTGCTGTTTTTCTTCAATTGCCCTGTTTCACACTTGGCAAGAGTTTTCTTCTCCTAATTGATATGGCTGCGGAGATAATACTTTTGCTATCGATTTAGGCAGCCTGACAGGTCAATGTTACAGATGGTCATGCAGTAGAATCTCTGCTTTTAGCTCTTTTACTCGCAATAAAACATCTGGATGTACAAGTTGATCCCAAAGAGACTCCTGCTTGCCATGCTACGGTTTTGTCCGTACTTCCTAAGATTTGCTAGGCATATGGTCGCTGTAGCCTGCATATTTTTGAAATGCTTAAAAAAGTTTATTCTAATCTTATGCAGACGTAATTGGGACAATTTATGGTTTTCTCCTTGTCAAAAGTGCCTAATACAGTCAATGTAAAATAAAATAAAAATACATATACATACAGATAAAAATACACGTAAAGAGTATATAAAAGTAAAGATTACTTAGTTCAAAAGACCAATGACACCATTATAAACCTCATTGAACAAGTTGAAAAATGGTGCAGACAGTCAACATGGAAAGAAAGCGGTCTACCCAGATTCAGAGTTATGATGATCAAAATGGTTAGTTTAGCCATTTTACCAGGCTATTTTGGTTTACAGGCAAGATCATAGGTTCTTTTATGGCCAGAAGGTCATATTCATTTGAGATATTTCCGACCATGTCTGAGTCAACATGACAGTGTGGCGGTGTCAGGGTGTGAAACAAGGCTTTGGCAGCTCTACTTGTCCTGTGATTGATTTAGCACTGCTGGCCAAGCCAATATAGGCTGGCACGCCTTAGGGATGGTCAGGTTGACTAGCTGGTTACTAGATGAGACGTCTTGTTGATAAGTATCATGACCTTCATTGGTCTTTCAACTTTTAACAGAACAATTTTTCTGAAGAGGAACTACCTCGGGCTTCAAACTGATAGATTGACAGGCATTGCTGTTTTTAGATCCCTGCTAGCCTCTGGACAGACAAGATCATGTTTGCATCTGATGTCCACTAAAATGGCTTGAATTACTTTTCATGTTGACCACCCAGCATCATCCAGGGGTTCTTTGTCTACCTCATGGAAATTGGCAAGAGGATGTGTGCCTTTATGTTAGCATCAGTGACACTCAGGTAATAGGGAAATCCCGCCGTGGAACAGGACATCTCGGAGGTGGTTCACTCCAGAAGTTTTCTGTGCTGCAGCGTAATCCCAGTGACAGTTCAGCTTGATGCTGCAGTCGCCAGACCAGAGAATTAACGTGCAGGGGACACAGAAAGGCTGCCAGGGCTGCTACAGCCTGGCTTAGATAGCCACCCAGGATCCTGTTATGAAAGGGGAGGTTGGTGATGTGTGAGGTTATGATAGAATAGTCAAGGAAAAATTTGGAAAAATAGGTCAAAAATGTCTTTGTAAAATAATTGGATTTAATAATTCAAAAATATTAATGAGGCATAAAACGTCCTTGGTGGATTCCTTTGTTTTTTATTCAGGGTTTATTCATGCCACCTGACTGTTTGAATTGGGAACAAAAAGTGAAATGTGTAATTTGTCTTGCGCTATTCTGTCACTGCTCAGGGTTAAGCTCTTTTTATTTGGCTAGGAGTAGGTTACCCATGAGTTAGACAAAGACATATGTTGAAGTAATGCAGCGGTAGCAGAGGCACTGTATAGTTCAGAGTGCTACATACAGCACGATTTATCTTGATAAGTAATGTACTGTGGTTCAACACAACTATTAATAAGGTTTTTCATACACTTTCCTCAAAAAGTAGGAGGTCCTCGCAGGTATAGGAAGACCCAACATTACATAGACGTGTATACGTAACATACACTGCTAGGTTCCATACCGACTTTTTGGAGGTTCTACAGTAAGTGACCAGTCAGTGAGGCCGCCGCACATGCCATCCTTTTGAAAGTGGGCTTAGACTTTTCCGCGTTCCACATCTGCTCTCCCCGACCCGGGAGGATTAAGGTTGGCCACAGGCTCGGCAGGGCTTAGCCGAGGAGAAACAAAGGGCCTGGATGTGTTTGAAGTGTGCAGGTGAAGACCTATAAGACAGCTCTTTGAATCTGCTGCCCCTGCCGGGATTGAAACAGCCTCAGCCGCACCTGCCAGGGGATGCACACGGATCTGCACTATGACCTTTGACACCCCCTCACACACACACACTCACACACTTCCCTTTCCTATCCACGTCTCTCCCCTTTTGCACTCTCCACACACTGGATGAAACGGCCCAGGTACACTGACCGGTTTGTGATCAGGGGTGGAAACCGCAACGCAATCAATAACGTATATTACGTAAAGTAATGGTAAATCCTTTGACTGGATGAAAATCCCTTTTGTACCTACAAGCCTGAATGCGCACACTTTGTGGCCTAGATTCCCCTTGTCCTATTTTTGAACGATTGATCTCCCCATTGTCTCCACGTTTTCCAATTAGCTTCTGTGATTTCCTAACACTCACAACATTCAACCTTGAATTATTCCCTCTGCCACACATAAAAACAAGCATTTGTTACAGATTTGGAAATCAACAAAGCATGTTAATGGTCTTGTTTATTTCTATGATCAAACATAATCACTCTCTCCTCTGGAGGGGAACTCTCTTCGGGGGTAATTTCTGGCATTGTAACTTGCACATTTGACAAATTACAATCTGGGAACTCCAGGAGACTTAGGGTAAGGGGGGGTCGAAAAACTCTTACTAGCTACCGTGAACTGACATTAGCATTTGTCTTTCCTTTTCGCTATGTGGGTTCAGCACATTTGAAAGGCCTGTTGACTTAGCAAGTTTGGGGGAGGATTGAAGGGGGTTCAATGTGGCGGGTCACGCTCTGTAGCGAGGGGAGTCTGTTCTCTCTTGAAGTGAACTGGGGGGGGGGGGTGGGGGGGGGGGTGGTCGGGGGGGTTCTTCATTGAGCGGAGGTTCAGGTTCTTTTTTCCCCCTCTCCCTTTTCAGAAAGGCTATGTTGCCAGGTGGGGATCCATTTGCTGAAGCAAGCCAGAGTTTCCCCCATCTTCGTCTATTTCATTGGGGCTTTTCATTTGTAGCTCCAACCAGGTGGCGGGCTCACCTGATCGAACATGATTCAGACCCGAAGGGGAGGTTTTATATCCAGCCTCATGGTATTGACTTGGCCCCATGGATGGAGTCAATGCGCTGTAGATCGATGCACAGTAAACTATCTGTGTTTCTAAATCTGTGCACTTGACAACTTGAAATCTGTGGACTTGGGGAAAATTCCAATGGTCTGTACTTTAAGGCGGATATGCAGTTTGAGGAATGTAATAGCTCAAAGTCTTTGCTGCGGTTATGAACGAGATTGGTTTTCAGATAGTTCACAGTCCTCATTCCATTAAATCGGCCTTAAAAATCAATGGACATTCCCAGTTGTATATTCGTTTTGCTGTTAAAACTTTAAAGAAAATTTTATTATAATGCGCTTTTAAGTGCAATAGCTTTATTCAGCAGTTGTAGTCCTCAATGTTGTTACTTGGATGTGTTGAGCACACAGAAAGGAAATCTAACCAAACAAGCCTATCTTACATTGCTGGTGTGTCTAGCAACAGGCATTAGGATGGACAGGGAACAGCCTAGTTTTCTCTCCTCTCCTGAGAAAGTAGCCAGACTCTTTCTCTCTCTTTCTCTCGCTCTTTTTCTTTCTCTACCTCTGTCTCTCTCTCTTTCTCACTCTCTCTCTCACTCTCACTGTCTCTCTCCTCTCGAAAAAAAGAGAGGGATGATGATGATGGTAGGACAATAGGAGGAAAGGCATTGTTATCCAGCCTCGTCGCTGTCAGCCTAGAGTCAGGATGCTGCTGCTCTGCACACTAAACACTCCACTTACCGCAAGCGCCGCCCGCTTGGCCTGCCTCATGCATTTACATGAGCCCAGCAGGTGCTTGTCTTTAGTCTCCCAATCAGATTATTTCTGATCTTCAAACATTTTGAAGCTCTAATGCTTACTCAAAATGCTGAGGGAAAGTCATACAGTACACCCTCCACACAGTTAAACTATGTGATTTCAGCCTCGCCTCTTCCTGCATTGGGAAAACTTTTGTCCAGCTGTGATTCAAATTGGCCTTTGCAAACAGGGGTAAACATAGGAGATTCACTATAATCGTCGCAGGATTTCAAAAAAGCCAAATCCCAAACCTAACGCGCACATTCTGTTGGTTTGGGAATGATGATGAGGAGTGTCAGCCACGTCGCTGAGTTATAGGCCATCTTCATCTTAATTGCAGCCTGTCAGGTCATAGAAATGGAGATGGATTCGAACCCATTCACTGCGAGTTTGTGACAAGTGCATGGGAAGCGAGCAACATGGGGGATTGTGTTGGCAAGCCTAACTTCAGCAATCATCTGTCAATTTTGAGCTTACCGCTGGATATGATTGCCTGTCTACTGTGATGCCCATCTATCCAGGTACAAAGGCAGATTTAATGACGATCTGAAGAAGTACTCCTAACCCTGTTAAAAATACACGTTCTTCATGTTGATGTTGGGCTTACGTGAAGACAGATTACAGGGAAGGTGTGTGCACCGAAGCACAGCGTGGAACATGTAAGATTTCAGAAGACGTGATTATAGTTTTTTAACATAGAAATATGCATATATGGTGCATGTAAACATGCATTCATGAATGAATTTCAGCATGCCACAAGTCCCTGATCATGAATTATGTTATTAATTAAAAATGTGTTTCCTTGCTTATCTCATGGAGTCAGTTAGTCCATTTTGATTTGCTCACTAAACGTGTGGAGCAGCCAAACTGATTATCTTGTGGAAATCTCCGCTCAAAGTTCTTTATTTTATCCTGAATCAATGTAGGTAGCAGCGAGACGCGATTGATGATGATATTGAGATTGATTGCTAAATCCCCTCCAAGAGTTCAAAGTCCCTAAGCAGACAGTATATACATGCAATTCGGTGCTGAGATAGGACTTGGCAGGAGCTGCCAATAGATAAGTGAAATAAGGCCAGAGTGAAAAGGCCTATCAGTCCCTAAGGGGCTTAGCCTCAGGATTCTGAAGCTCCAAACTGGGGGTGTTGGAGGGAGATAGCAGACATTGGTTTTAAATTACCCTAGATTGCCTTGTGGTTTCAGTCTATGGGGATGCCAGGAGACAAGACGTTTGTTAAAACAAGTGCAGCCATTGAGGCAGATTGGGGTGGAGAGCCGACCTGCGATTTCCGAGGCGGACAGAACAGGTTGGACGGCTGGTAATTGCCGAATTGGCAGAAGGGCTGAGGAGGTCTTGCAGCACTGATACGTGCCAGAGGGAGAGTCCAGCAGTTGTCCTCTGGAGAAGCTGGTGTCACTCAGAGAAGATCCACTTGCGACACACTGGCTACAATACACACACCAATGTGATGGCACGCTATTGTTCTTTCCTCCGCCATTGTCACTTGGACCTTTGTCCTCCTGCTCTCTAAATTACTAGGTAGAAGTCTTACTGCTAGATAATTATGTATTAATTACTGTTATAAGTTGTCCTAGATTCATTGACTCAAGTGCTACCATTGCTTGTCAGTTGGTACCCATAAAGTTTCAGTCAGTTGTTAGAGGAAAAGCTTATTTTCATTTGGGAACACGATAGTGAAAGATAGCGGCCTTGTTTGTTGCAGTTTGTTGCAGACAAGTCATGACAGCAAATGCCAAACCTCTTCTTACAGTTATGCAATGAATGTTACTGCCATTGAAATAGTCGCATAGGCTGTTTTTTGGTGTAGTATATGTCTCTTTGATCACAACATGATGTCACACCAGTCTCGAACCACCCCCCAACAAAGCCCGTTTTACAGTGAAGTGGCGCTATAAGCTTGTCAATATGGGAGCAAGAGGGGCGTCACAGCCATCACCCATAAACAATGCTGTCGCATCAGAAACAATAATGACAGACTTTGCCCGTCCCCTATTCTTTGGTGCAGTCATTATTACTAACTTTCATATTATGTTTCTCTGTACCAAAGAGTAATCTGGGAAGTTGAGTTCTGACTTTTCTTTTCAATTTAATGGGTATCCGTGGTCCCGTGCATTTTATGGTCTCCAGCTAGAAACTTTCACACAGCTGCTTTTAATGTTGAAAGTTTACTTTGTTACAGATGCAATAACAAAAGGCCTTTTAAGTCTGACTGGAAAATCTTTAGGAGAAATTGGCTCCAGCATTGAGGGGTTGAGGTATTGATTGTGCCCTCTGGCTCGGCGCAGGAAAAGATGGATAGATTTCTTTGAAATGCACTCTGTGTGAGACTATAAAGACCGTTGCATGTTCTCACTCAACAATGAATAGTTTAATGATATATATCTGGGCCACCTTTTCGCTTGAAATGCTTGTTTCTCTTGAGGAGACAAATGTAGACAGGGTGGCACGCATTCATCTTTGGTCCCGGATTGCCACACTCATAGACCCTTCATAGCCAGTTAAGTCCCCCTTCACACACTCGGCCATTTTGTGTAGGGACATCAATGAAATAAGCCATGTTGAGGCGGATGACATGGGGAGATGGTGCCAGATTGTGGTACAAATAAGTGGCCTTTAAAGAGCAGGGTGTTTGTCTATGGATTGATTTGTGTGTCTACATGTGTGTCAACAATCTATTGGAGAGAGTCTTTCGCTGGTAGAAAACAATCAGTATGTATGGCTTTCAAATATCGACTCAGTGGCATGTTTTCATGTTGGGGGGGGGGGGGGGCGTTAAGGACATGTTACTAAGCAAATTATTATGAAACATATTCAGTTGTGAAATGGGACTTTCCTTAAGTTGAGA
>JAVQJS010070679.1:0-31459 GCA_036024795.1 Galaxias rostratus | reverse complement strand
TTGTTTTGCTTATTTTTGTTTACTTTGTACAGCGTCTTTGAGTGTTTTGAAAAGCGCTTTATAAATATAATGTATTATTATTATTATTAAAATCAGATAGAATTGGTTAATTTAGTAACACAAATTTGTGTTTCTTTTTGTGTGTGTAGGTGCTTCTCCTATGTAGGGCGTGTAATCAACAATGGTCAAACACTCTCTATCGGACAGTACTGTGATTCACTTGCCATTGTGGAACACGAGTTTCTACACGCTCTCGGCTTCTGGCATGAGCAGTCCAGATATGACAGAGATGATTATGTGAAGATTGCTTTTGAGAATGTTCAAGCAGGTGTGTTATCCGTGTTTAATACCAACAAATCAATCCATGATCTTAATATATTTCTTTCTTTCTTCTCATATTTCTCTTTTTTCTTTCTCATCTTTCTCACATTGTTGTCTCATATTATTCTTAAATCTAAGCTATATTTCCAACATAAAAGCACATGCAAATTTGTTTTCACTATTGTGTTATAGTTGATAATCAAATTTCTTACTGCAGGTAAAGAGAATAATTTTGAAAAAATTACCAAAGAACAGAGCAACACCCAGAACACTATGTATGACTACAACTCAGTAATGCACTACGGCAAAAACGCCTTCAGCAATGGTAATGGATCTACCATCATCACCAATAATCCGAAGTTCCAGGATGTGATTGGTCAACGTCTGGAGATGAGTCCTAATGATGTTCTCAAACTTAACAGACTCTACGAATGTAGTAAGATCAATAAGATATGCAATAAACCATATACTCAGAGTTCATTTGTTACAAGCAAACGTGTTTCCTTCAACCCACATCGTCAAGGTGTTCCTGTTACAATGTATGACTCAGACAAAGACTGCACCCTGATCTATTTGAGTTCTAACACCATTTGCATCATTTGTGTCTATCTATTGCAGATTCAACCATTGCATTTAAGGAGTTTTGCAGTTTTTCAGATGACCTTATTTGTGGGATGAGTTCCTGTGCCCCATATAAAGAAGAAGGCTGGCAGAGAGTCGCCAAGGCTTTGGGAGGCCCTTCCACTGACCACACACATCTTCTAAGTGCTGGACTTTATTTTAAAAAAAATCTCTAAAATTATATCCGACCCCAAAAATGTATTTTGAAGCTGCATTGTCCTAAAATATTTTTTTCTTTCTATCTAGCACAAAACACCACATCATCTCCGGAGAAAGGTGTGCATTCATGTTGATAGAGGATTATAGTAGAAATTGACTAACAATTCTAAATGAAGTACTGAATATCAACAATTATGCAATCATATTTGACCAGATGTTCGGAGTACTACATGAATTAAAGAATTATAGACCTGTAAACATGTTCATTACAAAAAGTCTAACCTAATAACCTGAGTTAAGGTTGCACCATTGTCAATTGACTATGTGCTGCTAGGTTTCTTCATGCACGTCAGCACCATACTTGGCCAGCAAGGGGACTCGTCCTGGCTTCAGAGCAGGAGGATGAGCCCCACCAGGACGTGTCATGTCCAGTGTCTGCAGTTTTACTACTTCCATAGCGGACACGAATCTGATCAGCTCAACATATGGCTCAGAGAGTTCCAGGATGATGAGGACTTTACAGGGAAACTTCGCCTGATGGGACAGATCACAGGTGAAGTTATCTTTGAATTACATAACGTAATTATTATACACATTCCTTTTTTTTTGCTGTATAAATTACATACATAGTCATAGTTTTGAAAGTACACATACAATTTTTTCACATTGCAAAAGGTGTCAGTTATTTCAAGTGATTCTTCAGCGATAAGGCTGTAGTCGAGTAACTAACCCTCATGTACGAGTTGAGTCTCAAGTCTCCAGTGCTCGAGTCCAAGTCACCATAGGTCCTGTCCGAGTCTAGTCTCAGTCAAGTCACAAGTCCCTCTAGGTCTTAATCAGAGTCCCATCATTTTAGTATCATTTGCACAATTAATATAAGCAGACACATTTGTTAAAATGTATACTGGGTCCAAGTCCGATTCATTGTTGTGCAGGTTTTGAGCAGAATTATATCACAGCACGTCTCCGTCACCTCAATGTTTCCCTCTTCCAGGTCCACCAACATCCCACTGGCTCCTGCACCATGTTCCTCTGAATGCCTCCAACTCCTTCCAGGTGGAGTTTGAGGTCCGCAAAGGAGCAGATAAATCCTCGGGTGGCTTCTCCATCGATGACATCAACCTGTCTGAGACCGAGTGTCCTCATCAGACCTGGCAGATCAGGGACTTTGAGAGCCTTGTTACCTCTAGCAAATATGGATCATTCAAATATAGTCCACGTTATTATTCACCTGAAGGCTATGCCTACCAGGTGGCGATACAAACGTACGGAAGTATATTTGCCCTGTATATACGCTTGGTGTCCGGTGAATATGATGACCAGCTTCAGTGGCCCTGTGCCTGGAGGCAGGTGACTTTTATTATCCTGGACCAGAACCCCAACATCCAGCTGCAAATGTCATTTCAAAGAAGTCTCACCACTGATCCCACTGAAACCTCGGATGATGGTGAGTTTGATACTAAGAAAAAAGCTGAGTCTGTGAAAAATCTATATTTCAATATTAACTATTTAAAATTCACTATTTAACTTGATAAATTGTGTAAATTGGGTTTTGCAAACAGTCCTCACCATCATTGTGTCATAACTAACATAAATACATTTGTAAGTCACGACATGTTTTGTTTTATTCACAATGTATTTTGCTTTCAGGCACATTGCTTTGGGGAAATCCCCGAAAGTATGGCATCTCTGTTGTAGATGAGAACGACAACAAGTTTTATGCCAATAATCTGGTCGGAAGCGTATATGTATATTTGGACGACATGAAGACAAGAGATTTCCTCAAGGGAGATGACGCTATCTTCTTGGTTAATTTCCAAGGTATAAAAAGTCTCCACCCAGACTCAAACTGGGCTGATACCGAGGAGACATGACTCTGCCATAAAATATTTTTAAAACAGCCATGTCCTGTGGCAGAATCTTATCAAATATGTCCAGCAAAGTATGTATCTTTTTTTCAGACATATCCCCACTGCAGAACAATAGCTCTCTCCCATGCCCAGAAATATCAACTCTAAACCTTGGACCTTCCATGGACAACCCTCAAGATGGATCATGTTTCTCAAAGTATGACTATGTCATTTTATATTTAGTTGAGTTGTTTTAACTTTTGAACACAGATACATATGTGTGAATAATATCCCAACCCTTCCGTCTCGTGCTTTCAAGTTTGGATGCCACTTATATACTTATATACTTATACACGATACATTTTAGGAACTTTAAATCTCAGCTGCCTAACTTCCTGAAACTGTCCGGCCATCCCTAAACAGTAGGGATTCTGTAATCTAAATTTTGAATATCATTTTTATTTTTCAAAGGACCACCACACTTCCTCCACTTACAACAGAAGATGACAAAAGGTACTCATATCTGATTATGAAGTCAATGTTGATGACAAAATGGTAAAGTAATGTTGTCAAATGCGTTTGGTAATAGTTGTTATAAATTCTACATTTCTATTTGTCTCTGCTACAGTATCTTCGGCTGGTCTCCTGCTATGGTGTCCTCTCCTATGATTCTTCTCTCGGCTCTACTGCTGCTGTTTATCCAACCAATGGTCCACTCATAGGCAGATAGAGCTGGAAGTAAACAAGAAATGCTGTCCCCGTGTTGGGAATTTAAGTAACAATTAAGTTTAGCATTAAGCTTTCTCTTAATCTAATATAATGGATAGTAGAGTATTGGAGTATAATCTTTGCCTCCATTACAGGTTGCCTAGGGCCTTGAGAAACATTGTCTATATCACATTTCCTGTCCTGTCTTGAAATATAAACTATAAACTTTAAAATGTTTGTCCTTCACTTTATATATTTTAATGTTCTGATGATCAGAGTGTGACTGTTCCACTTTTTAGTAAGGTGGGTGATGAAACATGGTTTGTTGCACTAGAGAGTTTTGAATTTACAATTATTTAAATCAATAGTTTGTTTTTTGGTATAATTTAAATAAATACAGCAACAATATCTTAAATTAAATCACGTACAGGCTGTACTTTTCCATTGAAAAACTGATGAAAAATCTATTTTTCTTTTAGGTCAGTTCTGACAGCAAGGGCATATAATATGAATACCATACATATGGTTGTATTTATGTTTTTTTAAGCAACAATATCAGTTTAAGCATTGCTCAGTTACTGACTATATGCATTGTGCTTTTTTAGTTTGTATTTTTCATTGTTATGTTATCAATCTATCAAGTGAATTGATTGATTTAGAAACATTACAATTTAGTAAGACTTGCTTAATTGAAGACCAAAAGGTGAGTTGTTCAAATATCACCCAAGTATACCACCACTAGTGTGCCCTTAAGCAAGGCACCAGAATTCTTAATCCCTCAGCATAGTGCTGACGATTTACATTATTACATGCATCCTTTTGTGCAGCGAGATCTTCATTTTATTCACGCAACGGTGCTGCAGGTTCTGCATGTCCTGAACCTTGCACACAGTGCCTTCTGCTAAATCTCTCTACTATATCTCCTTACCATGCATGTGTGTGTATGCACACACACACTTGCAATACACACATTTGTGTTTATATCTATCCCATGGCTCCAAAGTACTGGGGTTATATCTCAATTTGCAGCTTGTGATTTACATTTGCCTCTCAAAACCAATGTTAGAAAGACTGATGGCTAAGATCTTGTTTTTTCTCAGCTTTACCAGCATTGGTTATGCTAACACTATCCCTAAAATGATTTTGATTTACAGTCAACAAGTATAGCTTTCTAGAAAAACACTGGTATATTTAAACACCTTGAACAATGATATTAAGTGAAAACCATGACCTGTATAATCATGATTTGTTAATCCTAAATAAACCACATCAAAAGTAAAGAATTACAAAAGTAATCACATTTATTCATGATCCATCGTTGGGACTCCATATATTAGTCTAACCATTGGTTTTGATTGACATCTCGTGCGGACACATGCATCGCCTGATGTTGGATGTCTCCATCACATATCACTCTAGTCTCTGGGTATCCAAAACACCACAAAGGAAAAAGACATGTTGTGCTCCAGTTCATAGGCATGGCTTGGCCAGTCCTGGCACTTTGGTAGCTCTCTCCCTCTAGCCCAGGTATTACAGCATAGGAGAGTCTCTGAATCTGGTAGCAAGTGTCAGTTCAGGCCCCAGTGTGACTCTGCCCGTCCAAGCTGAGGCCTGCGAGGGGGCTCGGCGGGGGTTTCTGGCCGACTAGCCTATGGTGACACCAAAGCCACACTGGAACTTATTCTTGCGGTGGTTGAGGAAGGCCCCCAGGGCCAGAGTGAGGGGCAGGGGGAGCAGCTTCTTCTCCAGAGTGGCCCCCACCACCCAGTTACTGTCCACCGTGCCTACAGGGCAGGGGAGAAGGAACCAGTGGTAGTATTAGCAATGCATTGTAATCATTCAGCTCACAGATGTTTATCATGCGCAGTCATGACTGATCAATTGCCCGGGTACTCATGCACAGTGGCATACCTTTGAAAAGTAGATTCGCTTTAGGCAGGTCCAACTGGTAGCCAAACGATGCACTGGTGTCCTGCATCCGTGTGCTGGCTTCAAATTCTACTCCTATTTGCAACTGTGGAGAAGAAGACTAGGAGATTAGCACTAAAATGCCAAGAGAGGAGATATTTTAAGACTTAAGCGTAAATGCTTTATAGCGCAGACACAAATTCTCCCTCAGTTAGGCTAGTATGAAATGGTGGTTAAACAACGTCCGTCTACTGGCCAGAACCTCAATGCAAGGCTTGAGTCTGTTGAGGTCGAGAAAAATGAGGAAAAGCATTCAACATATAGTCAGACCCATATAACGAGCAGGCTTGTGATGCGGTGGGTAAAAGGACCAGTTGAGTACCTGGTCATTGGCTTTGTGGTAGTAGGTCGCATGGGCACCGGCTCCTCCGAGAGTCAACGTAGCCACGTAGTTATCACCTGAAAGACGGAACGAGAAACCCTTTTCTATGCCACGGCAAATCCAAGCCACACGTAGACGCAGAAACCTCACATTTAGCGAAAGGTGGAGCACGTGAGACCACGTGAGACCATAGAGTGTTTGCAATAGGACGCGGATGGACTCACCTGTGTACCTGCCCATGAGAGAGGTGACGGCGCCCTCCTCGCCGGGTCGTCTGTGGAAGACCAGCTCTCCGCCCATAGCCAGGCTGGGTGTGATGGACTGGAGGTAGTGGGCTACAAGGATTCCTAGGAGAACAGCATCATAATCAACGTTGAGTCAAAGGGACTCGTGCAGGGTTGATATAACAAATGCATGCAAACTTCCATTTATAGTTTTCACCCAGACTCATGGTAAAGGTTCAACTAAAGAAAGGAATTTCTACCGGAGCCGACAAGTAGGTCTGGGTTTCCAAGGGTTACAGCGCCAGTGAAGTCATCTCCACGATACTCCAAGTCACACTGCCAGTTCACAAACTTGTGCTGCTGAGTCTAGAAAAAAAGACCTTTATTGTCAAAAAATACACAAGTTGCACTGGGCATAGTATTTATTGCCCACAACTTTTCTGATTCCATCTGTCAGGTGCCATATATCTTATTTTATAGTTCCCAATAATGTCACTTTGAAGTAACCTGTTACACTGTGAAAAAACACGAATCTGTGACAATGGCTCGTGTGGCGTGCTATATGTCAAATAAGTCTACACAGAATGATCTTTCAACCATGGCGGAAACACTGTGAGTACTCGATAACTTTGTACCTTTTTAAAAAAGCTAGATTGTCACTCAAATCTGCATATTACTTGTTTAATTCAAGCAAGTTATTCGTTGGCGTTACATGGATATAAGCCACTGACCTCTTCCTTTTCCGTCTCTAAAGGATACAGTTAATATGGTTTTAAGACCAGAGGCTTCTCATTTTATGTCAAACTATATGTTTTTTTTGGAGTCAAATGTAAACTGTGCCCTCTCTATCCCATTTATTCTGCCAGCCTGTGAGGTTAACTCAGAGAGCATGTTAGACTATATTTCAGACACAATATTAGTTGTGATGGCATTTTGTTCTGCAATGTTCTATTGCATCCAGCATTAGTTCCAACAGTTCCCACCAACCTGGATGGCTATTTTGGAGCGTACTGCAGAGGTGAGCTGATGGATGATCTGGGCATTGAGACTGCCGGTGTTGTCCATGTCTCCCACCATGACTGGGAATGACTAGAGGAGCACAAGGTTCATTCATATCTGCACGTGTTCAACATTGCCCAAATAAAATACTACAAATTTACTTTGTTGTATTCCTCAAAGCTCATATAACCATTGTGACAGACCCAGGAAGGGGTCTTTTATTACCTCAGCGGGTCCAGTCTGCTTGCTACCTACGTAGGTAGAACCAAAGCGGTAGCCAGAATCCGCCATGGTACTGAGAGTTACAGTATGGCTGACCTGTGAGAACACAGCAGTCACACATGTTAATTACAACACTTATGCTGCAAGACATTTGCCGAGAAAGGCAATCAATTCTGTAAATTAAACCACGCACACAACCAACCTGAAAGTGATTGCTTAGACCCTTGTTGACAACTAGCCGTACCCCTTCCATTTGCATGGGGAACACCTCTGAATATATAGCAGATGTGACCATGTTAGACTACAATTTGGATAGGAAGAAGCCAAACATTTAAACAAAACAGAATACAAGTATCATGTTTCCCATGTTCATTGCTTTGTCATTGATGGCTGACCCTATTAAAAAGAGTATGTGAATACAGTGCAAAGCATTGGATCAAGATCTGACCTTTACATTTGCGATGACATTCTTCATAGGTCCCTGGGTTGGGCAGGGAGTTGTCGTTCTCTCCTGCCTGGCCTGAGGACGGAGGGGCTGGAGAAACTGGGGGCATGGCAAATCCAGGAGGGACTGACACCAACCCTGGGCTGCCCTGCCCACCTGCAGCTAGGGCTGGACTGGGGGAGGTAGCAGCCAACACACTGCCCATGCTTAACAGGACATGAGGGAGAAAACAGAAACATAAGTAAGGGTGTGATTTCTCTCACGGGGCAAGTGGAAAGAAGGGATCAAAACAAACAAACAAAAAAGGGTCTGCCACAAATGATTGACGTCTGAGATATGAAAATTTAAACGTACAGCACGACACAAAGCAGTGGCTTGCTAAATTGGCAAACGTAACCTCGTTATCTCAACAAATAGGCTTCTTAAAATAGCCCTTCATTTTATTCAACTTATGCAATTTAAGAAAGTCAAGGACAAGCTGAAAACCATATTTTATAACGTCAATCTCAGTTACTAACATTTAGATGTGTGCAGCTACAATGTTATGCTTGTGTTTTTAATTAGGTATTATATTGTATATATATAACATATATATATATGTTCTATAATGTAAGCCGGAACATCTAGCTAACAAAAACAAGCTACTTGGCTTAACGTTGGATTTAAGGAGTCTGATGAAGCTAACCTAGCTGCACGCATGCTTTGTAGTGTGTGACAAAGTATAAGTATAAGTACAGCGTCTTTGAGTGTTTTGAAAAGCGCTTTATAAATATAATGTATTATTATTATTATTATTATTATAAGTGCAGTATAGGTAGCCATTTAGCTGTGCTGCTAGCTTCTCGCTAAACCATGGAGCCTGAAAGGCTCAACCAAACCTACCAAGGACAATCCAAAACCAAATAATATACAATTCTGCTGTGAGAGCCAAACTTTGCTATTACTTAAGCAGATAAAGTCTTGCATTTTGAAGTCCTTTAAATAGACTGAATACTCACGTTGTCTGTAAGTGAAGAGGTAGGTTACTTCAACACCGGTAAAGTCAACGTCAACCTCCAGTGCTAACGATGACCCGCCTATTTCCTAAAATCGCATTGTGGATTGGCTACTACATGATCAAACCTGCATACGGTTGGATAAAGCCTACAACTAGCACACTCCTTGGAGGAAAACGTGTGGTCGGGTTCATTTGCGCCCCACGCTTGATTCACTCAATCCACTGCTGAATGACATTCCAAGGGTATTTCCTGTCTTATCTTGAATTTATTGTAACTATAATGAATTAATTCAACCAATCCACTTTTGAATAACTGTCAATAGAAAATCCCCACCTAGTAGCAGAGGTATGAACTTTGAAGTCAAAAGGAGAAATGTAATATCCGGCCCCCAATGTTAAGTAACCGTCTGAAAATATACCACTTGGCGTCTTCAACTGAACATTCGTTGTACTGGTAAAGATACATCTTAACCTTCGCTCACATTTGGCTCCTCAAATGTCATGATTGGCATAACTTCAACAGGTTCCAACAAGTAACAACATTAATCTGTGTGCACGATAAATTTGTCATAGCTTAACGAAAGTTAATTCAAATTCATGAAGTAAATGTTTCTTATGCTAAGCCACAACCATGATAAATACTTATAATTCCCTTTTCTTTGTCGATTACCAAACACCAAAGACAATAGAATAGATTCAGCTGCACTTTATTTTGAGGCGCTGGCATTGACACAATTAACAGAAAATTTACTTGGCATATCTTTCATCTGAACTGCTTACAAATGGGAAATGTAGAATGGACTTTGTCTCCGCTATTTGTCGGGGCAAAATAAATGGTCACAACAAAAATGAAAAATAAAGTCTGCATGCCAAAGCTACAGTTGTGCTGGTTCACAGTACCTTTTACTTTGCAACACGAAATATAACCCAAACCTCACAATCACAAGCTCCCATTTCCACATTTCACCAACTTGCCTGAGAGAATACATTGCCTTAATTGAGTACACACCATATTTAAGATCCAAATTTCAGGGGCCAGTAGAGATCCTAGCAATATTATTTTCAGTGTTGAAAAGTATTCAGAAAAGCATCGTTACATTACCATAGATAGTCCCTTCATGCTGGTACTTTAACCTACATTGCAGCCTGCTAAAAGACAAAGTGTAGGAAAATTGTCGACATTCCATTTGTGTAAAAACACTGACACTGACTTAGGAAGATTTGGCCTTGAAGTCCTCTCGGCCCCATCAATTTACAAAAAAAAGTGTACTTTAGACTCAAAATTGAGTCCTAGCAAAAACAGGGCACTTCTTCAAATTTAAAAGGGCACAACATTTGTCACAGGCCCATTTCAAAAACAGTTTGTTGCTGGACCCCTTCTTGAGCAACAAGTTTAAAGGTCAAGTGGATGTAGTTAAGAGTAAGGCACTTGAGACAAATTGGTACAAAATACCAAAAGATATCGGAAGAATCAAGCAAAATGGATGGTTTTAGCATTGTACCTCAATGATTTTGGCATCAATGTCAATAAGCAACCCTCCTCCATTTCAGGTTCACCAAATCGTTAGCAGTAATCTCTGGAGCTGCCCGGTGCTATACAGAGCAATATACTACAAACCTTTTTAATTAAACCGATCTACATCCCTAATGTGCGTTACAGAAAATGCACCAACATCATTAGGTGCATTAGCATTTTTGTCAAAACAAGTCTGAAATGTACACCCGAGTTGCACATTTTATAGGCAATCAAAAACGTTATAGGTTCTTTGGATAGCACCATGACAGCTTCCAAAACTGACGGGGTAATTTTGGTATTTGGAAATGTTTTGACTAAAACTAGTTTCTGCACACTTTCTACATATTTCTCAGCTTTGGTTTCAATGAGTTTCCTTGCCTACCAAGAGGCACCACAGCAGGAGGTGAACCTGAAAGGTGTGGTGGGCCTGTTAGACACAGCAGAAGAGTGGCCAAGGCTCAAACTGAAGTCTTCCCCCTTGATTTCATATCTTACATTTCTCAAAACACATAGGAGAGCTCAGGGGAAGGAAACACATTCTCTCAGACTACATTTTGAGAGTGGAAAAGCGAGACTTGTTTTTAAAACCAGATAATGAAGTACTGGGATGAATTGGAAGTGTGGGTCAGGAGGCCAGATCAACAAGTTGATAGACAAAGTTGGCAGTTGGTGCTGGAAAACATGTTCAGATAGCAAAATGCACTGTTATTCATTTCATATTAGAATTGAAAGCTGCTGCAAACAAATGTGGATAAAAAAAAAACATTTAAAAGTGGACCATATTCCATGAGAACAAAATAATCTTCTCTTAAACGTGTCTGCAGCAGAGCATAGTTGTGATGAATGCCAGGCGCCTCGTGTTGCTGAAAAAAGAAAAGCAAAAACAAACATAAGACCTTAGTAAAAGAGATGACAATGAACTAGTGGAAAAGAGGCAACCAATATAACTGCTATATTTGTTATTTGTTTGCTCATTTTTATCCAAACGCGAGATACTGTATTGTGGCAAATGCAAGGCAAACTCCCAGCAATTACAACTTACAAAGTGTACGGCCAGGATCTAAATCTGTTGACCGGTGCACTCTAGTGTGACACCAGCATGCCATTAAGCCTTGTACAAACAGGGTCAATCTAATTGATGAAAGAGGATGCCCCCCCCCCCACCCCGTGTAACATTTCAAAGCCACGTGTTTTCTCTTCTTGCCACTGCACTCAATGTGTCTATGTGTGAAGGGATGCGCATAGATTAAACCTATGTCCCAAGGGAGAGGAAAGAAACATGGCACATGTTGTATGAAGGGTTTCTGCCTTGCAGTCATTTTAGAGGAGAACCTCACCAGTGGTTCAGGCCGCCCCCAGTTCTCTGTGGCGGCCCCTGGAATCCTCGTCGTCCGGGTCGGCATCCGGGTCGGTCGAGTGGAACTCGGCCACGTACAGGCTCTTGTCGATGCTTCCGGGAATGGGCTTGATGTCGGTAACCAGCTGGTCCTCGATGCTCTTCAGATTAAAGCGGTCCTCCGAGGTGATCAAGTTGATGGCCAGACCCAGGTGGCCAAAACGTCCTGCAGTGAGGAGACGTTGATTAGGAGTGACTCATCCAACTAGGACCGATGCCATCAATGTCACCACAAATCTGGCTGTGGTGTCACAGGCTGCACCTTTCCTTGCATTGCTTATGTCATTGGCTTAGCCAAGAAGCACATCCCTGGTGAGGGCCTTGGTGGTGCCACTGAAAGGATTACCTACCCACTCGGGACACGGTCAAGTTGAATCAGGTTCACACTAGTTCTAAAGACGTCAGTGGGGGCTCACCTGATCTGCCGATACGATGCAAGTAGGTCTCAGCATTTTTGGGGAAGTCAAAGTTGATAACCACGTTCACGGCTTGGATGTCAATTCCTCTGGTGAATAAATCTGTGAGAAAAGTCACTGTCGATTAGAATACCAGGACTGAATCAGCTAACTACTTCAGAGTCAAGTCCATTTCTGTGTACCTGTGCAGACCAGGTTCCTGCACAATCCGTTCCTAAAGTCGTGGAACACACGGTTCCTGTACTCCTGCATCATCTTGGCATGGATATAGAAGCAGGAGTAGCCCAGCTGGGTGATTTTCTTCGCCAACAGCTCCACCCGCTGGGTAGAGTTGCAGAAGATGATGGACTGGTTGATCTGGAGCTGATATGGGGGGGTGGGCGGGCAGTTGTTAAGATGTGATATAAGCAACAGTAACTAAAGAAATAGGGGACATTTGAACATTGAAATTTCATACTTTGAAATATCAATGTAATTTCCCAATGCCGATTGTTCTGTCCTTACCCTGGAGAAGAGTGTGTTTAGACAGTGCACCTTCTGCCTCTCCGTTACATAGGCATAGTACTGGGTGATGCCCTTTAAGGTCAGCTCCTCCATCAGGTTGATCTCATAGGGCTTTGACAGGTGCTTAGCCTAGCCAGGGACAGAAGGCGGTCATTATTCAACCATAAACATATTTGACAATATTAGCAGTTCACAAAAGGAACACCCTTTAAAACAAACAAAACACTTAACTGAGATGACTAGGCCATGTTCAGTCTAAAATACATTGTATTACATATTGCCTTTTTGGTGTTTCAACACTTTCAAACACATAACAGCAGTCTGATTTGATGTGTAGATCCATTGTCTGCCTAACCTCACTGCTTGGAGTGTCTCTTCAAGCTGTTCTCTTACCATAAACTTCTGGACACTGATGGGAAAGGTGGCAGAGTATAGAAGGATCTGCCTGTTCTTAGCAAGGAAGCTGATGATGTCCTCTATCAGAACCACAAAGTCCTGAGACAGCAGCTTGTCCGCCTGCACAGAAAAGGTTTGGAGGAAGGGTTCTTGGTTATTCAATGATGACAACTGGTCACTATTATTTGGAACAACTGAACGACATCGTTGGTCTCTAAAGCCTCCGACAAGTGGCCCAGCATACATTAGTTATTTTGCAGACGCTTCTATACAAGCTCACCTCATCCATAACCATCATCTGGACTTTATCCACTTTGGCCACACCTTTCTTGATCAGATCCAGGATCCTGCCTGGAGTGGCTATGACCACATGCACTGAGAGAACAGCGTGGGACAAAGACCACTGAGAATTCTAGCACATTACAGTTGGAAGTCTAGGTCAAACAAACAATACACTTACATCACAAAGATTTCTTATAGTTTGATACAGAAGTAGCTCATGCTGATTTGCCTTAGGCATAGCTCTCGTTAGATGTTTGAACAAACGGAGTAATTCAACAACAGGCTGAGCGGTGTGCATAACAAACCTGTCTCGTCCAGACGCATGATGTCATCCCTCAGGTTAGTGCCCCCGGTGGTGGCCATGACCTTAACCCCACCCAGGTGCTTGCTGATCTGGATGCTGATCTGGCTCACCTGCAGGGCCAGCTCTCGTGTTGGCACCATGACCATGGCTGGTGGTAGAGATAAAGACGACGTAAATTGACTAATACATATCCA
Organism: Galaxias rostratus; assembly: GCA_036024795.1. NCBI lineage: Eukaryota > Metazoa > Chordata > Actinopteri > Galaxiiformes > Galaxiidae > Galaxias > Galaxias rostratus. The sequence goes on along the minus strand of JAVQJS010070679.1, from coordinate 17,615 downwards.
CAGAAATTCCAAGTCTGGTCTTAATCGGAGAATAACAAAGGAACAATTCCCCCCATTTAAATTAACAACTGGTGCCAATTTATATGATAGAAAACAAACAAATTCCACCTAATTAAATTGGACTTGGTAATTGTTCACCAAAGGGACATGTAGCCAAGGCCCAACTGTTCTTCTTGGCACACCTTCTGTAGAGAACAGAATGTGCGTGGGAGTAGAGATGTGCTAGTGGGCTTGTCCATATGTTACAGGCACTCGCTTGCACCAAAAATAACAGACTGACGCATACACTGTGCATGGTCATTGCTAATGCAGGATGCAGAAAGGCAGGCCTATACCAAATAGCGCAAATGCAAATTGAAGGATAGCCAATTCTCAATAGCTCAAAGTTACAAAGCCCTCATCCAAGCTATCCATCGTAAGCATAAAGTAGCTGTAAGAAAAAAATCTAAATAGTAGAAAATGTAAATCTGAACCAGGAAAACAAGGGAAAACAATTTGTTTACACATGGGCTTTGAGCATTAATTAAGGACAGCAGCCTTATATACTCACCTTGAATGTGGTCCTTCTTCAAATCTATCCTCTCAAGAAGAGGGATGAGGTAGGCTCCACTTTTCCCTGTGCCGTTCTTGGCTCGTGCCAGAATATCCCTGCCCGACAGAGCTATGGGGATACTCTCCTCCTGTAAATGCCAAGAAGGATGGTGTGAGTACAGACGCCCACAGTTTACAGCACGGTTCACTTGGAGGCACAAAGTAAAAACAGCCAAAATGTTCCTCCGGCAAGTTTCTACATCAAGCTACCTGGATAGGCGAGGGCTTCTCCCATCCCATTTCAAAGATTCCCATCAGCAGCTCCCGTTTTAGGCAGTAGTCTTCAAACTCATTACCCTTGGTTGATGTCACATCCTATGACAAGAGAACATACGAGGGTCAGGAATCACTAAATGTGACAGCAATGCCCAGGAAGCAGAACACGGTCTGGGGACTTACAGAGGTTCTCATTCTAGTGTCTTTTGGGGGCAGCTGCAGGCACTTCTTCCAGTCATCGCCGAACCTGTTCAGGGAAATAAAAAAGAGAATAAAAACACAACCCAAAAGAAAAAAATACATACACTGTGACATTTTGGCCAATACAGAGGACGAAGTGTTTTACCTGATGCCGCCACTACTCAAGGGAATACTGCCTTCTTTCTGGGGAGCACTCGCTTGCGATGCAGCCGAAGGGGGACCGGGATGAAGACCTGCTGGTTTAGCCTGTCCTCTAAGCTGCCCATTGGGCTTGTTTAGGCCCATGATAGATGCTGGGTTCTCTGTTCTTGCTGTAGCCATGGTTTCAAAAGCTTTTATAGTTGGTCACCACAATAACGTGTTTTATCACAAATGTGGAAGTTTTTGTTTCTTCTCAAGTTCTTTTTCCTCACTTGGCTCTTGATGCCTTTGTGTAAAAAATGTTCTAAAAATTGAAGAGCTAAAAAAAAACAACCTCTTAATAGCTTTCCGACTTTAAAGCATTTGTGTACACAACTGTACGTAAAGACCTCTTGAAAAAAAAGAGTCCAACGTATGAACACTGTCTATTTACAAGACAACTCTCCAAAAAGGGAGAAATTAGCATTCATATGAATAAATAGCTCATATATCTGTTCAAAATGTATAAATCAGTTTCCCTGTATTTTCTTACCCATAAGTCAAATAAGTTCAGTTGTATAGCCTTTATGCTGATATCATATTTTAACTAGTTGTTTTAACTTCTCATCCTTGTATGCATTAGCATCGAAACACCAGGTTCCCTTGAGAATGTATACATTCAAATTGGCCTGTAGCAATATAGGGTAATTGCATGGACAATTAGTGGGATTTGTAAATGTTTTTGTTTTTCAACTGAGTTGTTGATGCTCAATCTAGTATTGCCTCAGACTAGTTCAATACAGTCTTGAAATGTCTGTATTCGACAATAATTTCGCTTCAGCTCCTCATCTGCTGTGGATGATTTGGGAGATGACAGCTTCTACTTGCAGCTTGCTTCTTCAGGACTAAATCCAGGTTGCCTGCAAAAACAAACCCATAATGACAGTGCTTAGTTTTATACACAACGACTTAGATTTATAAAGACTACATCCAAACTTTTACGAAATTCTTTACCTTTGACTTGGCGTTGTTTAGCCACACCGCTAACGACCAGAAACATAACATTCACATTACGTTAGGATCAGCAGCTGCGTCAACGTCACCTTGACTTAAAAGTACGTGCTAACAAAAATGTATACCTAACATAACTTCAACATGCAAGTATACTTGATCGCAACGTAAAGTTAACAAAGATTGTAGTGCCTAGATCGACAAACCAACGTTAGTTATGTGTCCGGTCAGAACCAATGGGCTAGTAGGTAACGTTAGCTGGCAATATGAACGTGGCCACCAAACGTAACATGAAGAAAGTAATTATATTTGCACCACGAACTATCTAGTAGCGGGTGTGTTAGACTGTGTTGCTCATTGTTGCATTCTCTCTTTGAGAATGCAACGTTAGTAAGCTGAGGCAACTATGCCCATCAAACGCTAGCAAAATTGAAAGAATAGCGCGTGCGTTAGCTAGCTAACCAAAATTTAGCAAACAGCTAAACAAGTGTTAGACCGACCAGTTTGGGACTATTTAGTCAAGTAAAACATGGATTACCTTAATTTACACGAGTGTGAATTCTTTGAAGATTTACTTTATGTTTTAATCAAAGCGTTGGCTATGTTTGTTAATTTTACTACACTTGTTTCTTTCGTGAAATCAACCGACTTGTCACTCTTTTGTCTCTTCTTTGAAAAAAATTGACAATTCAACATGGCCGCGCACTGGTTTTTGGGCTATTTGCTCCTATAGCTCTTTCCTACTGGTCCGTCTGTTGGCTGCTCCAGACCGTAAACTATCCAATCCCGAACTGTCGTTCAAAATGTAATACAAAGTTTTCAAAAGAGCGCAAGCACATTTATTTATAAAAAACTATTATTACGCGTATAGTATTATTCATTGCTTATGGATTCTAAAAGTTATTAACAGCCATGATCAACTATTCAAACGCAAACTTTTGTTTAAAATACAAAACTTTATTATTCACATTGTCACAAAGGCCCCCACAAAACGATGTTCAGACATAGAACTACTTTTACAGACTATATAGGTAAAACAGTAGGCAAACAAGACATCGTAGATTCGGTATTCTTTCTATCCTGACATAAACACAGGAAACGCAGAGTACCTATCCACTGTAATTCTCTATTTAATGTCCAACAACAGGCAATCTTGAACTCCTCCCACAACTCATGTCAACTGTCACCCTTGCCTCCACTGCTTATGCTCATTGTGGAGGTATCTGACTGATTACTGCAGCGGCTGGCTGGCCTTGAGTCAAGTGCCAAGTGAGTGACAGAAAGAGTTGAGTATGGGGTGTTGGAGGGGAGAAGGATGAAAGGATGCTCTGAGAAGAAGGCTCTATGTGAAATAGGTGGGCACAAGGCGGGATGACCAGCCAGCAGAGCCCCTCGAGTAGACTCAGCATACGGGGTGTGGTGCAGTGGGGACACATACAGCGGATAAGGCAATGCCACTGTCTGATCCAATCTGATGTCCATCAAGTTGCTTGAGTTTCGCTGCGATGGCTGGCTGTCCATCGGGGAATCGCGTCCTAACAGGCCCTCAGTTGATTGGCTAGGGGGAGAGAAAGAGATTGCCCCCCTTGGGGACTGGGAGGCACTATGGTGAGGCGTGTGCGGTGTGGTTGACGGTGAACCTTCCACATTTCGATTAGGAGAGGGAGATCCCTGTGCGTGTATCTTCTCACCAGATACCCGGCTTTGTAAATGTTGTGTAACTGTGCAAGGAGAAGCCACGGTCATGTTTTGCTCGTGAGCTCTAGAGTGCTTGGAGCTTCTCCCTCGAAGCACATCCGTTACCTGAAAACAATAAGCACACGCATTGTTGAAGAAGGAAAATCGCATGGGTCGGTGCACCTAAGTGGGTTTCATCAATGTAATGGAGGCCACATAAGGAGCTGTCTTGGGGAGGACAGTCGTACGGTGCCATCAGAGCTAGCCACTAGATGGCAGCATGGCCAACTTCATACTGTATTATTAACGTTGCTCATGGAGCCAAGCTCCAGGGTTCTATTCCAAGTCTCTTTGACTCAGACACAACCGTCCAACTCTTGTGTTTCCCTCTACTATCTTATCGCTATGACAATGTTGCTGTATCACTTAGAAACTCAAGAAAGATGAAAAGACATCCCTATACATATTTATGCTGTACATCCCTACCCTTCTCCTTACGCTATCCCCTTAACTGCCTCACCTTCTTGTTCTTGGCCACCATGACAGGCGTGTCATTGTGGTAGTTTTTGAGGCTGCTGTCGGCACCGTTCCACAGCAGGAGACGCACAGTATCCACCTGGCCCCGACCACAGGCACTGTGCAGGGCCGTGTTTCCACTATACGATTGACCGTTCACATCGCAGCCATTCTGAAGGGGGGGTGGGGGGCAGTAGAGGAAGAAGGTATGGAGAACTGAATGAGTGAGAGTGCATAAATGTTGGGGGTGAATCAAGGTCTAGATTGGTTTTGGAGTTGTAAGAAGCGAGCAAGAAAGAGTAGGGGGGATACAACTGAATGGAAGAAGATGAGGCCGATTTTAAAAGACTTGTAATTTAGGCCCAGGCACAGCTGCAAAGCTCTGAATGGAGACAGCCTAATGCCCATCTCTGTTGTTCCATTTCGTTGAAAACCTGATCTTTACTCTAGAAAGGAAAGAGAAAGCTAAGGGCACAGAGGCGCAGAAAAGAGACAAATAAATATAGGCATGGTGACTTCACCTGAAAAGCTGAAAAAAGATCTTCAGTAGAAAGAGCTGAGTCCCACACCTTGCACACTAATACACGGTAGGACTGTCACATACACATGCACGTACACACACTAAATACCTCAATAAGGAAGTGGACCATCCCTGTATTGTTGCTCCCTACTGCGTGCGTGAGCGGGCTCTGGCCACTCTTGACGTCCTGTTTCGAGACAGATCAGTAATGAGGAGAAAATAAAACTGGTGCCACCATAAACAAGGAATCACAAAGTGGACTTCGTTTTAATGGGTATTACAGTTGCTTCTATGGACATTGATTGTGTGTGTGTGTGTGTGTGTGTGTGTGTGTGTGTGTGTGTGTGTGTGTGTGTGTGTGTGTGTTCTTCTTTGTACGAGTGTATGCGTGTTGTCCCAGACCTAGCAAAACACAATACATCCAAGCACCTGGAATGGAATTGTGTGTGCCTGCCTACAAAGCTAGAGACTGACCATAGCATTAATGTCAGCTCCAGCATCCAGTAGCATTCTGACCAAGTATTTACGGTCACCCTGGACCGCCAGGTGAAGAGGCGTCAGACCTGTAGAGGAAGATATGTCAGAGGCTTAACAAACAGATAAACAAATAAACACACACACAAAAAGACACACTCTCAAAAAAAATCACACCTTTTCCCACACTTGGGAGGAATCGCCATGCTGTGCCCACAAGACTCAGACTACAACCTCACAACCCAGGAAGAACTGCCCTCTACCTTTCATACATCCCCAGCACAACACAATAATAATAATAATAATAATAAACATAATTTGTGTAACAATTTTCTGACACCTAAAGCAGAAAATGAAACAGAAAGTGGAAAACAGATAGAGATCAACACTAGTTCAAACTAAGTAAAGGAACCATTAAATAGTATAGGCTGATAAAAAGGAGAGAAAAGCACTTAAAGGAAATAACAGGTTTTTAAACAACTAATTAGGGGAAAGCTAGAGTGAAAATATAGGTTTTAAGGGGGTCAAATTGAAAGGTTTATCAGGAGTTGGAATTGCAAATTAACACAGGGAGAGGGTTCCATTGTTTGAGTGATGCTCTTAAGAATGCATGCTCCACAAAGCATTTATACATAGCTGCCAAACCTGTTTCAAATCTTTACTTTCATTTGTCTGAATGTTCAATACTTCTGGGACTTCTAAAGAAGCCTGATTGGACCAGTAGATTACTTTTACCAATGCAAATTTATCTGGCCACATAGGAATAGACTCTACTTTAGAGGGCCTTTTCAGGTATATAATTGAGCCTAACCACTTCCATCTCTGAGCGCAAAAGAACTTGCAATGACAAACTGCCCAGAAAAGTGGCCAGTGGTTACACTAAACAGGTTGGTGCAGCCAAGTTCATGTAATGCAACTTATAGATACCAGAAGATTGGCTTTTATTCATCAGAACCATTCCATAGCCATAGACCGTGTGCTGACCCACCTTCATAGTTCCGGATGTCCAAGCATGGGGATGTGGAAGACGATGACGAGGAGGAGGCGTGCGAGAGGACCACCGAGAGACAGTTCCGCTGATCGTGTTCACAGCAGAGGTGCACTGCCGTCTGCCCGTTCCTGTCCAGAGCGGCAGGGTCAGCGCCCGCACTCAACAGGGCCTCAACCAGGGCCGCCTGGTCTGTGATCACTGCCAGGTGGAGAGGGGTCTGGGGAACATACAGAAGGAGGGTGACTGGGAGTCAAAACATGTGACAATTACAATTTCACAAGTGCATATGCTTTGTATGCATAGAGGTTTGGAAAGCTGAAAACCTTAAGGACAAACACATTTTACGTATGCAACCTGTTCACATTTTGAGACCAGCCAAAGTCTTTAGACATTCTATTGTATTGTTAACCTAAGGGGATCCAATACAAAACACTGACATTATAACAGACAATTTGTAAAATACACTGTGGTGCAAAATGACATAGCAACCCAGAACCAAGCATTTTTTTTTTTTTTTTTTGTATTGACAAATTCCTGCTCAACAGCGAAAAAAATATTAAAAAGAAACAAAGACAAAGGAAAAGAGAATAATATAGCATGGACAAAGAAAGAGTGCATTCTAGTTACAAACCTTTTAATCTCAAACCTGCTTTACAAGTTCAAGGTCACATCTGCAGTAAAACGATTGACTGATAATGGTAAGTCAAAAGCCCACAAACAAGCTAGACAACCATGTCACAGTACACGAGACCTATCTGTATTGAACATTAAAGAGCCACACTACCCACACTGATCAAAGTCCAACAACACAAGTGCAGCTTCTACCCTACAAAGTCAATATTCACATACTGTGCGAATAGCCATAATCTGCCACTAGATTTTAATTAAATTGTGTGTATCTAAAATTTTACCAAACGTATCGATGGTCTCCAGGGAGCCTACTGTGAGTAGCTGCACTAGTGCTAACAATATGGCCATATCATTTACCTTAAGGTTACCTGACTTCCGGCACATTTTTTTTTTCAAGAAACAGTGATTAGAGGATTCCCTTATAATCACAAAATATAAAGGAACCAAGGATCTTGCACCTACAGTGTGGTCTGTTAATTATTCACTGACATATAGCATCTATTGATAACAATGTTCTTGTGGCATCAGTCAGGAGTGGGGAAATCAAGTCTTTCATCGTTAAGAACCAGGGAGCAATGATGTGATCTGGGCATAGGGCTTGGTCACTGAAAGAAGTTACACTGGAATTTCTTGCTAAATCCACTTGAATCTATTGATCTCACATCATATACTTGGCTGTCAGAACAGAAACAGTCTGCTAAGGCCAAGCTTCACTTTGTTGAATGGCCAGGAGGAGAAGGTCCGATGCTTATTTGTATAGTGTGTGTGTGTGTGTGTGTGTGTGTGTGTGTGTGTGTGTGTGTGTGTGTGTGTGTGTGTGTGTGTGTGTGTGTTTGTGTGTGTGCCTATGGCTCTGACTTGGCTCTGATGTTCCAGTAAGTAAAGTGGTGTAAAAACACAGGAGAATCCGACGGATAAAAGTTTGGTGGAATTCCTCCAGTGTCTCAATGACAGGGGCCCTCCCTTCCTGACAGAATGCACACTCCTGTTTCCCTGAATATGGTGACTCACGACTGTCACACACTAGCAAACACACACGCATGACACACACACACACACACACACACACACACACATACACTCACAGACACACACGCACACACAGGGTAATTTATTCAAACCCAACCAGAAATACAGTCAATGCTGGGGAAACTTGCTGAACTCCCAAAAAAACTTCACACCACACTACCCGGCATAGTCGGATGCAGTCCCACACACAAATAAGGCCAGGTCATATTTCCCTGACATTAAAGTGTTACGGAAGCAACCATGAACAAGTTTAATCATAGCAACATTTCAGTTATATAGCTTTTGCCAACGGGACTTTTATCGTTCTCTAAAAACATTCCAGTGTTCACAGAATTTTTGAAGCCGGCTTCCTGTAAACCATTCCGGGATGACTTCCACACAAACACTGCAGCGAAAAGGGTGTCTGATGAAAGGGTGAGGAAGAAAAGGAAATGATAGAACAAGGAAGATTAGAGTTTAGGGGAAAGACTGGATAAGAGAGGGAAAACCCCTTCCCTGTCCCTAACTGTCTGTCCAAATACACCAAAACATTCCAGTTCAACTACAAGATAAACTGGTATGGACAAGAGGAGAGAGGAACGTGGTTGGTGCAAGAAAACAGCTCTGAGCAGGAGATCGGACCAGCAACAGAAAAGCACACAAAAATAGAAGAAGGCAAAACAAGAACAACAATACAGTAAAGCTGGGAGGTTGGCATGACCTTCCATCTTAGTCAGTTTACCGGCAAGAAAAGCAAGCTATGTTCAGAAAAAAAATAAAAATGCAAAAAGTTCCGTGAATTTTTTAAATCATACAATAATTGATCTGTTTCAACCTGATAATGATCTAATTGTCCGATTAGATTTAATTTCAGAGAGTGATAATGTGTGTTTGTCTATCTCTGTGTGTATCTGTGAGTTCAATCAAAAGGGAAAGTCCCCTGTTCTACCCTCTGAACCTCACTCAACACAGTGTGTTGAGAAACAGCCCAGAGCGAGAGGGCTGGGGTCATGTGACTTCTCGGAATGAGGATACTGCAGCACACACACACTGACAGAAGGCTTACGCACGCGAACACATTGTATACCACAAGTGCACACACACTCAAACATACAATGCCCAGGCACACACACAATCATTTGCATAAATCGACAAAAACAAAAGCCATTGTTATCCAACCATGTAAAAGAAACAGAGCTTATTAATGTCGACACAGAAACATGAACGTGTAAAACATAACCATATCCTTGTGAACAAAATCAACAACATCTTGGTAGACATAGTGGAACAGCAAACGCCGCATACAGAGTGAGAGTTGGGAAGCGTAGTATCAGTGTAGTTGAGAGTTTGCATCAGTTTGTGTTGCAAGAGTGATAGCGAGGCAAGTGTGGGAGTAATAAACAGCTGTTCCAGGTTAGCATACATTCTGCAACCAGTTGAAGCCCTTCAATTCCACCATAGGTGTTCAACTCATTAGTGATAGTAGTAGCACAGAGTCAAATAAACCCGCTGCAAACAAACCACAGCAATGTCCACATGATCACTCATGCAAACCTGTGTGGCCAGTGGAAGTGTCGATGGTCTCCCTAGGAATGCTCAGGGCGTGCTCAGGGTTTGTGTCTGGGTGTTTAAATTTCAGTAAGTTTCTGTGTGTGCGCCTGTGTTGACAGGAGACACAGGATATATCGCAACCAGCGTAAGCCCATGTCTCGGCGGTGAGAAAAAAAAAACACATCAAAAGGCGCACCGGCATTATTTCTGGTAAGTGAGCTACTAATGCTGTTTGTCTACTGAAACCTCAGCTGCGCGAAGAGGGAACATCTCTGCATGGCTAATGAGCTCTTCTCTGGTGGGAATTGGTAGTTACATACTGTGTCTATGCCGAGAGAGGGGTGAAGGGCAGAGTGAGGGGAGTGTTGAGACGAGAGGCGGATGTGACAGGTTACGTGAGGGAGGGCGGAGGGGCAGGGGGCGGGCACTGAGGGGGAAACAGAATGTGAAAGTGGTGGCACGGGGCCAACAGCTGGGACACTCCTGGATTGGGAAAGGCCCAAAAGAATATAACATAATTTATGGCCTGGCTCAAAACAAGCAGTACCTAGGGTTCAGGCTTTAAGCAGCGTCTTCAAAACGTTTTCCAGACACATAGAATAAGAAACATCAAAATACATGAATAACAAGACGTCAAGGCTGAGAAAAAAATATGGCAGCCCCAAAGCACAGATTAAATCACAAATAGAACAAAGGAAAACCTCCTTCCCAGAATCAGTCATCTTTGTGTGTGTGTGTGTTTGTGTATGTGTGAGCACATGTGTGCATGGGTGTTTGTGTGTATGTGTGTGTGTGTGATTGTGTGTGTGGTTGTGGCTCGGGTGAGCTCAGGTGAATGCAGCAGCCAGCCACGCTAGATTCCATCACAAAACTGTCAGCTGCCACCGGTGTCTGTGTGTGCATGTATGTACGGTAAACGGTGGTTGAGTGACTTCCTCTTTCTCTCTCTTTTTTGTCGATGTCCTCCCCTGATAGTTGGGGTGCACGTGTAAGCTGGCATGAGACTATGAATGGTAAAATGTACAAAATGAACAAGCCCTAGAGGACTGTGTGAGTGCATGCCCTGACTTTTTGCATGTCTGGTGCGTCTCAGATTATGTGTGTGTGTGAGTGCGTGTGTGTGTGTGTGTGTGCGTGTGTGTGTGTGTCTCTGTGTGTGTGTGTGTGTGTGTGTGTGTGTGTTTCTCACCTGTCTCAAGTTGTTGTAGATATCCAGGTCCCTTTTAGCCAGCACCAGAAGCTCAATCAGTCTTAGGACTAGTACCTTCTCCCCCCGTGCCACCGCAATGTGGAGGGCCCTATGGTAACCACACACACACGCACACACACACACACACACACACACACAAACACACACACAAACACATACACACACACACATACACACACATATACACACACACACACATACACACACACACACACACACACACACACATGCACACACACACACATACACACACACATACACACACACACACATACACACACACACCCCATTATAAGACACTTGAATTGTTAACGCTATCTGTCCCCCAAAACAACACAGAAAGTAAGCAACTGACTTGACAAGTCATGACCTATGATGCAGTAAAAAGCATTCCACTCCACTCAGTCTACATGAATGAAAGGTATAATCATGTCTTTGCCTGAGTCAAACAATATGTCTCATACATGCTCCCGTCATTGAACATACACCGGTGTATGTCAGTTGCAACATCCTTTTCGATCAGTTGGCCGATTATCCAAGGCCAATTCTGCATGACCTATCACCCAGCTACAGTTACGCCCTGATGTGAGTCTCACATCACGTAGCATGACTCATCTCTTCTGTTGCTAACGTCGGTAATGCTTATCGGGCTTAAGGGAAACCACTTCTCGTGGTCAGCACCCAAAGTGAAAGAACATGTTCGATCAATGTTTTGGACAGGGAAGAAGACGTCTGCGAGAGGGGTCGCAGAAAATGCATTTTTGAATATTTTTTTTGCTACAGCTTCCAGTAACAGTGGCTCTGCTACGACATCACTTCCTACAGACAGAGACCATGGTGGCACTTTTGTTTTCTGGTTTTTGAGAGACGATCACTTAACCAACACTTTTTGGTCTCTGGCAGGGGCTTTTTGGGTTCAGTCTTTCGACTTCCTTATGGGGATAACTCATAGCTAATGTGCATTAGTACTTGCTACAGCAGGAAATGGGGACAATTCCAGAGAACTTTGAAAGTACCATACGTCACATCTGATTTGGGTTCTGGAATAAACATTTACATTGTCATTTACTGAAGCTCCTGGGATCGTTGACTTCCTCTCAGGGTTTAGCATTACAGTTGTAAATGCTGTCGAGACTAAGCTCATCTGTCAACTCCTGGCTTATGTGCTTCCAGTTTGTTAAAAACTAAAACCAGAGATATTTGCATGCAGTAAGAAAAAATGACCAAGGCATTCAGCCAGCTATGGGAATGTGAGTCTCATGAGAACACAAAACCCGCTGCAAACAAACCACAGCAATGTCCCCATGATCACTCATGCAAACCTGTGTGGCCAGTGGAAGTGTCGATGGTCTCCCTTGGGGGGGTTACCTGCGTAACCTGCCAAGTCAGAAAAAGTGAGTTCTTCTGAAAAGCGGATTTTGTGTTAATCCACTTTATGAAAAAAAAGTATAAATATATTTAGTGTAAAATACCTATTTTTCATAAATTTAGATTTATGTGAATTTAGCATGGTCTGATAATCCTTCCTAAACGGAATAACGCTGTTTTTTGAATAATTGGCTTGGCTGGCTTTGCAAATGGCCTCACAAAGTTTGTCTGTTCTCTATCCATCTGTACATCTTTTTTAAGAAAGATAATAAAAATTAATAAAGAAATCTCAAACTGCATTTAGCTTAGTTTTTAAATTACGGTGCGATGACCAATTCTTCTCTGTTCCAGAATGGCATCCCAGTCAAGCTGATTGGCCAGTGTGAAAATCATCAGAGTGCGAGCATGCATGGGTGTGTGTTTGCGCGTGTGTGTGTGTGCGTGTGTGTACACAGATCTGCCACTCATCGACTAAGATGTAAAAGCCATTTAAATCGGTAAATAGCGACAATCAAAGTGACTCACAGTTAATTTGAACCCAAGAGGAAAGATCTGTTTTACTGTCCCAGAGTTTGTTAATTCCCTGTGACTGTTTTTCAGCGAGACGGGAAGCCTATTAACTGGGCAAAGTTGATGGGTCTTGTAACAACCAGTGTCGTACAGTGTAATACAGGTACGGGCCAACACATCTACTTGTGAAAAGGGGTAGTGAAGCACAACTAGCTATGAACTACCATCTAAAGATTGCTTACGACTGCAGCAAATTAAGCGTATTAGATAAGTTGGATATGACTCAAATGAGAGAAGGAGAACTTGTGTGTGACCCTGATTGCACTGGATCTTCCCTTGAAGGGCTCGTTTTCTGAAAGTGAGCAGAGCACATTAAGGCCACCAGCCACACTAATTTCCTGACACAGTCATACCATAGTAGTCATTCGCCAAGAGAAGCCTTATCGTGGCATCCTTACAGTCAATTGACAGCGGTCTCAAAGTTGTCTGCTGCTTTATGGAATTCTCCATATTCAAATTCAAGTTTCAGTCAAACCCTTTCCTTGTATACAGTAAATATATATTTGTATATATAAGTATATATGTATGTATTCATGTATACATGTATGTATGTATGAATTGTGTATCTATGTATCTACTGTAATCACACACATGCACACACATCTGTAGCTTTCATCAATTCTCTGTCAATTATGTTGAATGTATATGTATAAATATAGATTTTTCTCTCTTTCCTTCTCCTTTTTTTTCTCTTAAGATGAAACTGTGGTCTCCTCTGTTCCTGGAAGTGGGTAAGATCACAGGCCAATACAACCCATGGCACAGTAACACTGATGCAGACCAACCCGACAGACAGGCTGACAGACAGACAGACAGAGAGGCAGGAATGCAGACAGGAAGGTTGCCAGACAGACAGACAGACAGACAGACAGACAGACAGACAGACAGACAGACAGACAGACAGACAGAAAGACAGAAAGACAGGCAGGCAGGCAGGCAGGCAGGCAGGCAGACAGGCAGGCAGGCAGGCAGGCAGGCAGGCAGGCAGGCAGGCAGGCAGGCAGGCAGGCAGTGGCCCAGGATGAACCTCACTTTTTTTCACAAAGAAACTCAGTGGTGGGCCTGTGGTATCTTGTATAGTGGGGAAGAAAGCGTAAAGATCTGTCAGAAACTTAACTTGGTGTGAAGACCAGCTGAGAGCTGATGGTGTTGAGAATGGAAAAAATTTAAATGGACAGATTGAGAAACAAAAGTCACACCACTGGCCCACTTCTCAGAAATCTCCCCCTGGATATTCTCAACCAGCTAGTCGGGCAGAGCTGCTTCACAGCTCAGGGAATCCTGTATTCAGAGCCCTTGTCAGTTTTAGACATGGGCTGGTCAACATTTTTGTTTTTAATCTCTAAACTACTGAAGTTCCACTCTTCTTTGTTATGTTTCTTGATCATGTGATCTGCTATATTAAATCAAATTTGAAACGTCGAAAAACACTTTCATTCTCTTAAATTTATTGAGTGTAAAAGTTTGGACCTGCCCAAAATATTCTCAAAGGACTCCATGAGATCACCTGAGTTGATTTAGGATAAAAAGGTAATGGGGCAACACTTCACTGGCGCTAATTCAGGCAGGCAACTCACTCAGCAACATTGATCCATGTCACGCCATGGTATTTTAAGGCTATCCAATGTAAGTGATTGTTCTGTATCAGTTATAAACCTAAATTTGGCATTTGACACAGTAGACCATCATATACTGTTACAAATATTACATGATGAGTAGGCGTTGAAGGCACAACATTAGACTGGTTCAATTGTATCTCACGGATAGAAGTTTCACTGTCTCAATTGAAGACGTTGTGTCGGATTCCTCTCCACTGTCATGTGGTGTCCTGCAGGGATTGATTTTGGGGCCCCTGTCATTCTCTTATTTCTGCATCCATTGGAACCGAGCACAAGCAGATTTAATATAAAATATTAACTTATTGCAGAGGATATTCAGCTCTACTTTTCATGTAGTTAGTTGTATAGGTTATCATGTCTCCTAGACTACCTTGATGCTGTCAAGGACTGGACGGTGGAACATTTCTAACAGCTAATTGCTGATCAGGTTGAAGTCCTGATTGCTGCTCCAGAAAACGTTGCTCCCTAGATAAAGTAAATTATTGTGCCCCTTTCTTTTGTCTCACACTCTATATTGTTGTTGCATTTGATCATTCCTTGTTGTTTGATGCTCGTGTTAATCAGCTGACCAGGTAATGTTTCTTTCACTTAAATCTATTAGTAACCTAAGATCTACCGTTTCAAATGTAGAGTTAGAGATGATTATACATGCCTTCCTTTCATATCACATCGAATATTGTAACTCACTTTTCACCTCGCTTAACGAGTCTGCCCTGAATCATCTGCAGACGATTAAGAATACTGCTGCAAGACTTCTTACTAGGTCAATTAGACGATCTCACATGACCATTCTCTCAAAGCTCTTCACTAGCTCCCTGTTGCACGTAAGATCCAGTTTAGAATTCTCACACTAACTTAGTGCATTGTATGGGCAGGCGACTGGCTATGTGGCACTCCACTTCCTCCACACTCATCAGCTCGCTCTCTAAGGTCAAACAAGCTAATTTTATTGTTTGTCCCTCGCACCTACCTAAAGACGCAAAGTGATTGAGCTTTTGGGGCTGTAGAACCTAATCTGTGGAATACTCTGCCCACAACTTTAAGGTCTGTTGTTTCTGTGTATTATTTTAAAAGGCAGCTAAAGACATATCTGTTTAGACAGGCATTTGGGCAATTTTTATGCATTACGTCTGCATTATATGTATATATTGTCTGTTGGTTATAGTTTATTTTTAGTGTTTTCTTTTTTAGTTGCGTGTATTTTTTTTATGTACTGTGATTTTAATTTTGCTTATGTAAAGCACTTTGACTTTTGTCTGTGAAAAGCCCTGTACAAATAAACTTTAATTACTTGCTAAACAATAAACAAATCTCCCATTAGTTTGTGTCTTCCTAAACCTCAGTTCTCTCTCCACAAGCACTCCATTGCTCCTTGCTGCACCACACTGGCTCTTACAATGGCACCAATGCACTACTACACACACTATGCTCCTTTTTGCTGCTGGTATCCACATCTAGCCCAATCTCCACCTACTTGGGGTCTGTTGTTCAGCATCTGTCCGTGGATTCTGCAGATATCTGCACCTATCAAAGGCTCACTGAGTGTAGAACATGACCATGGGCGAGAAAGTAATTCATAACAGCAGACCCTTGGCACAAAACTACCATGTACTAGTTGACTGAATAAGAGAAGAGAGAGAGGAGAGGAGCGATAAGGAGAGACAGACAGAGTGAGCGAGGGGTAGAGCAAGGCTGATTCAACAGATAGAGAGAGAGAGCGGTAAATGAGGAAGTATGAAACGGATGTTTGGGTTTTGTGCCCATTCATTTTTAAAAACCTGAGAGAGAAAAGTGAAGAAAAAGATCGCAAGAAATACCTGAGAAAACCGCCAAAGTGTTTGAAAGCTGCACGCTTACTGGTTTTCCCGAAACTGAGGGGCTCAGATGCGCTGAGAACTAAAGGATCAACACCCCATTGACGTAAGAGCGGACGCACACATGCACAAACACACACACGCACAAAAAGGTTAAAAGTTGTGTGTGTGTGTGTGTGTGTGTTTGTGCAGATTCGAGCCATGCCAAAAAAGTCCATTATGAAGTGCTAAAAGGGACTTCTTTGAAAATGGGTCCACTGTCTTAATGAAAATCTCAGCATCTCAGTCTCAGTGTCCACTCCTCTGTCTAAGCAAAATCTATCAATATATCAATCAATATGTTATTGTGTGTTATCCCAGCATGTGAGGGCAAGCTAAATAGTACACAACCCTGGCTCCCAACCCTGAGTCTATGAGTCTGTTGGCTTGTTTAAGGGATACAAATGGCACTTTTCAAAACAAACAAACAAAAACAGTGCCACCTTGAGATTTTCATTTAAGGACAGTCACAGTTTCAATAGCATGATTGTTGTCCGTTTGAAAGATCAGTTGTCTGTGACTCATCACAGGTTCCTCTAACTAGGTGATGGATCAAAACGTGTTCAGGTGACAGAGTTGTTGTTACCGTTTGTGCATCTCAATGCCTCTGGATCTTATACAACTGCAAGTTTACCCCTTTCACTGGCTTTTTCCCCCTCTCTCTCTTGCTTTCTCTCCATATCTCCCACACCCATACATATGCACACCAGGTGGCCAGTGTCCCGCATTACCCTGAACCTCTCATTGCGATGGAGGCTATAGCAGATTACCCTGAGAATGACCTGCTCAACCAAAGTATTTATTGGGCCATCATTTTCAGCCCTCATATCAGTGTTTTATCCTGCACTTCCCTGCGTGGGGTAAGTTCAAAGGCCTCTAATCTGACAAGATCATCACTAAGCTGTACTCCTGAACGTCCAATGTATTAAAAGTAGCCGACATACGTGTCTCCATCCTCATCCGGGTGTGTTGCCATGGCAACGTCAGCCAGCAGCTGCTCTGCTTGTTGGGGTTGGGGGAGCGGAGACATAGGCTGAGGTAATGGGATCAGGTGGGGCCATTGGTACACGGAATACCCAGGTGGATGACCTGTAAGAAGGGAGAAAATATAGGCAGATATGAGAGCAGGATGATGCACCAATTCTGGCATTATCATTCACATTTACAGGACAGTGGGAGACAGGGATGCAGTAGGGTGACGACAGTGAAAGAGTTGACCTGGAGACACCTGATGTGAGCGATCAAGTCATAAACACCAGCAACTGGAATGGCTGACGGCACATTTCCCCAATGATATGACTTGCCTGTACAGTGACTAACCATGACTGCGCAATCTGTGAGAGTTTTGCGTGTGTGTGTGTTTGTGTGTGTGCGTGCTGTCTCTCAATCATATCTTTGTTGGGAAATAAAGCTGATAACAAAAAATGTGTATGCTCTCTTCTTTCTTCTTTCATGTATATACATATATATATATATATATATATATATA
>JAVQJS010070658.1:0-15484 GCA_036024795.1 Galaxias rostratus | reverse complement strand
AGAGAGAGAGAGAGAGAGAGAGAGAGAGAGAGAGAGAGAGAGAGAGAGAGAGAGAGAGAGAGAGAGAAAGAGAGGGAGAAGTGGAACAAAGAGAGGCAGAAGGAACAGAAGTGGTTGGAGTGGCGGGCACAGACGAGAGGCGGGGGTGACAAAGGAAGGCGGAGACGGAGAGGCAGGGGGAGAGGCAGAGGCGCGGAGACGCCATCTCTCTTGATGTCTCTGCCAGGAGCAGAGTGAGCCACACAGAAAGACCGCCGAGAGGTTTTCAGATATTCTTATGACCTGAAACTATTGTTTGATGATGTTCTTCTTAACATCCCTGCGCTGACAGATTTATTTTTTGAGGGATCCTTTGTTGTTTTTTTTAGACTGTTTCGAGTCAGACATGTTGGTTTGGATCCACTGGATTGGTTTGGATTTTGCCGTCGGCTCAGGTTTGCGTAGGGAGTTTGAGTTTGGAATGCGCTCTCCCCTGTCCGCCGTGCAGCCGTGTTCTGAGGCGGCTATCCTTAAGTGAATGGGAGACGCCACCTCTGAAACACGGTGTGTGCTGGCCGGCCTTTTCCCTCTCCTCTCATCTGATTTCTCTCTCAAACCCTTCGGCCATCCATAATACATCCAAAGTGCCGAGTAAGACGGAATACATGTATAAACAAACAAGACACCGGAATGTGTCCTTTTTACCCGCCGCCCGAGTGCAGCTTTTCTGCCTGACTGTCTGCTTGCCTGCGTATTGCGAGGATTGGCGTTCGTGCGTGCATACGTGCGTGCGTGCGTGCATGTGTGTGTGTGTGTGTGTGTGTGTGCAGCAAATATGCTGTGGTGTGTGTGTGTGCGGGTCCGCTAGTATTAGCGTGTGCATGAACGCATGTGTGAGTGTCCGACCGTCTGATGAAGATGGTGAGCTCCCATGCCACGGTTTGTACGTCTGTCTCTTCCACCCAACATGCCTGGCTAAGCATTTGCCGAGTGACACTGGTGTGCCTCTAACTGTGAGAGTAACCTTTCCTTGGCATTCGAGCCATCGCGCCGCATTAGGGAGGCAGCCTGTGAGACAGCGGCGAGAGGGAGAACACACAGCTGACTGGGAGCCGGGGGCCCCTGCAGGCCCCTGTCGGCCCCGAAGCACATGAGTGTTCCATGCACACAAACACGCCTGCACACACACACGGTAACACGTGCACAGCTCAAAAACACAGAAGTATGCGCATAAAGGCACACACACACACATACACACACACACACACACCCACACACACACACACACACACACACACATACACACACACACTCCAAACACGCACATGTGCATGCAGCACCCACAGTTCTCCTAGGTTAGACCAACCCATCGGAGCGCAGGAAGCCAGATCGGACATGACACAGTGGCTCCAAGGCCCTCCTTTCCCGCCCTCCTCTTAATGTATGTGCGTGAAGGGTGTGCAGGGTGTGGATGGGTCTGTGTGGGTGCTCGTCTGACCCGGGGGTTCCCGTGGTTTTAAACGTCCGTGGAAGTGTAAGGACATACAGTATGCACACAAATGGCCTAAAGCAGTCTGTGCTCTGGCTTTTGTTTTTCCACTCCGTGTGGCTTATGAAAGAGTGAAAACACCTACAAGGCGACACCAAAAACACCTTCCCCGGAAAAACTATTTATTTGAATGTAACTAACCGGACAACGAGAAACGAGCTTTAGAGTACAGCTTTTTATTGAAAAGTTGTTGAAGTTATTATTTCTGGATCGACCGACCAGCGGGCAACCCAATTGTTGTAAACAAGACCCCTTGAAAAAGTGCTGTGAAAAGCCACATCAAATATCGTCGACGGTCATCCCAGTTCAGGAACGTGTGATGCCAATTGCGGATCGCAAGGCAATCGCGCCTCACCCACATGGTTGCGGCTGCCAACATCGTTTGAGCCATTTGTTCTGCATTCTAAATGAGGCCGGGACTGCTGGGGGGCGTCCATTGACACTTTTAGCTCTCGAAGACGCTCTGCCCTGTCTGTAAGAGCAGCTGTGTAAACTATCAGCACAGTGGTGCAGCTGCCAGCTGTTTTGTCACGTTTTGGCACGGGGACGCACTGTACTGCCATGTCTGTACCCTGCAGACCAGACGCTTAGCGGCGCGTGTGACCGTATAGCTCGGCGGCACGCCGGCCCGTGCCAGGCTGTTCTGTCGTGTTTTCCGCCGACAGTTCCCACTCAAATGAACTACACGCCGCCGACTTGCTGATTGTGGAGCTGTCTGTCTCCATGGGCAGCTGTTCGGCTGGGGCGCTGCCAAAATAAGTGACACAGGCGGTTTGTGAGCGGCGCCACAGCTCGTCTTCCCCTCTGTCTCTCTCTATCTCCCTCTCTCCTTTCCACTCTTTCTGCCCCTCTCTATCTCCCTCTCCCTCTCTCTCTCTTTCCGTCTCTCTCTATCTCTCTCACTGTCTCTCTGCGTGTCCGGCTCAGTCCTCCCGCTCTCTCCCGGCATCACGTTCACTTAGTCTTAACAGGGAGTGACAGAACAAGGAGCCTACCTAGGATGCTCTGCAGCGCCGGAGCGGCCTCTCTCACCAGATGGCTACGTCCAGCCGTCTGTCTGGATCGGCGTTCCCTGCGGCTCCCGGGTCAGAATCGATTATCGGCCCCGGGAACACGGCAGCCGAGCCAGCCAAGCCGATCCCAACGCCGGCCCCGGGAACCTGTGGAGGAGGGCAGGGAGCCGCCGGAGGAGCCATCCATCCGTCAGACTCCGAGGGCGAAAATCATGCCGCGCGGGCCGCCAGAGCGCCAGATTCCGGCGGGAAATTGACAGCGCGATGGCCTGTGCTAGCCGGGCACGCCGCGGATGATGGAGCGGGCGTCCAGGTGATCTATGAGCCGCCGCCACCTTTTCCTTGATGCTATTCGGACCAATTACACTGAGCCTTCTGGCCGCCCACTGTCACCCACCCAATCCCCCGCTGCCTTTCTCAGGTCCCGGTGATCAATACCAGACGCAGCGCGAGGAGCAGGGGGGAGACTGGTTTCTGACAGATGTTCATTGGTGTTGATATGGTTTGAGCTTTTTCTTTGTTGGAAGTTAAACAATTAAAGCCGTGGCCCCCGCCTTGCCGACTGGAATGCCGGATGCAACGTTCCCCGGGATTTGACATCCCCCGGATTGGGTGTCGGCCTGCTGTTATTAGCTAAACTGATTCCAACGATTCAGTTTGAATGCAGGTTGTTGAACTGGAGTAATCTTCTAATGATATTATCTCTGTTCGAATTGATTATATAAGCTGTAGCCAAAGTAGTGTCAAAGGTTTTAGTGCCGCTCCAAAGCAGGTAAAAGTACACACACTCCATGTGTTAGTAGAGAGTCCTAATTAGCTGCTAATTACCCAGACAGTCTGGCATGAGACAGACATAATTAATGAACGCCGTCCGACACCGAATATGGAGAGAACACATCCCGACCCGACCCACTGCGCTGTACGGCTGCCACGCGCCGCCACGCTTTGTCTCTGTTCCCGTGACGTCGTCACGATTCCTCTGATGTGTCTAGTGCGAGGTCCGCCATGTCCCCTGGACCTGAGGGAGGAAACGGTGTGTTTTCTCCCCCACCTCGTCCCGAGATTCCTCTCCCTCGGTGAAGACCTCGCCTTTTCCCCACTTTCAGCTCGCTTTGAAACGAGGCCACATCCCAAAACGGGACACTCGGTCCGCTGGGAGCGCCCACTCTGGGGTAATGCACCATTAGTCCTTATTTATGGCAATGAGACGCCCAAGTTTGCCCTTTAACAGGGGGCTGAGGATGAGAGAGGAGAAGGAGCCATTTGTCTCGTGATTTGCCCTGCCTCCTCAGATTGCTCATCTGCATATCTCGGAGCGTAGAAAGAGACGTTTTCCCACCAAACATTCGACATGAATACCCGAATGCTATTCCAGGGGATGTGTAGCGGTGGGTGGGGGAGGGGGGGTTTATTGATTGCTCGAGGCGACAGGAAGACACAACAGCAGAAACGCTCGTTGCAAATAAGGGTCGGTCAGAGTTTAAAGTCGTGGGCATGGAGGGACTCCGAGGCATTCCCAACAAACCCTCCTCCTCCGAACGCTTTGAGGAAACGGGGAGGGGGGGGGTCAACCAACGCAACCTTCCCTAACGGACGTTGACAGGATCGCGCGCTCGCCCCTCCCCAGTCGTATGGGTCGCAGAGCGGATTGTGGGCTCCCTCCTGAGCGGCTGTCCTGCCACTGTGAAGCCGAAGGTGAATGGAATGGGATGTTACGCGATTGAACGCATGCAAAGCGGCCCCGGCCCCGCTGTCGTCTCCCTCCACCCCCCCGTGCTGTAAGGACCCAGGCCGCTAACGCGCCCTGACAGCCGGGCACGTGTGGGTTTTGACACAGGGATAGGCTGTGAGGGCCAGGAGCGCCGCGCAGTCACATACATTACCCCCTCTCGCTCTACATGGAGGAATAGACTGTGTCAACCCCCCCCCCCCACACACACACACACACACACACACACACACACACACGCACGCAAAGGAACACGGCAAGCATCTGTTTGTTTGAATGGAGCTGCTACAGGTGGGTAGCCTCTGAAGCTGCCGGTGGATTTAAGGCCTCTGGGAGCAATGCTCCACCCCCCTTTGGTTGCTGGGGACGCTCTGTCAACCTGGGACGGGTGGGTAGCGATGGAGCGCCTTCTCCTGCGTTCTCCTCGGCTCTCCGGCGTGAGTGTACCCTAACCCACCCGCCTGCTCCCTGTCTCCCTGCGTGGCGTCTCTCGGTGTGGTGTGGCACTGAGCTCTGACTGCCGCACCCTGACTCCTCACACGCCGGCGTAATAAACGCAGCACGGTGGTTGGGCTGGGGGCGGGGGCATTGGATGGGGGTGGAGGCTGAGCCGGCCACTTCCCCCCTGTGGATGCTCAGTGGTGGCATCCTCATCTCCTGCTCCCCCAGTGACACCCAGTGGCAAGCCCCACTTCGGAGAGGAGCGTGGCGGACGGAGGGAGAGAGGGAGAGAGGGAGAGCGAGGCGCTAGGCAAACAACTATGGCCCCCCCCGCCAACCCCGAACAGGCCAGCCCTCTCCGTTCACAGTGGGAGCCCCACGCCCCCACCCCCAGCACCGGTGAAATGAACACAGCACACACAGAAACGCTCTATTGATCCACCCTTCTCTCTGTCTCCGTCTACAACCTTCTCTATCATAACGCCTCTATTGCTGCTTGTCCCTCTCTCTCTGTCTCTCTCTGTCTCTCTTCCTCTCTCTCTCTCTCTCTCTCTCTCTGTGTGTCTCTCTTCCTCTCTGCGCGGGGTTTCTTCCTCTGCTATCAGTCCCAGGGACCGTAGAGCTTGGCTGGGAGTGCATTGAAGGATGGTCAGAGGCACGACGCCTTGGCATGTTAGCGGGAGGTAGACAACGTTTTGCACTGTTGCGAGTTGTCGTGTGTGACTGTGTGTGTGTGTGTGTGTGTGTGTGTGTGTGTGTGTGTGTGTGTGTGTGTGTGTGTGTGTGTGACTGTGGCGATTTTTTCAGGAGGTTAGTGGATGCTGGTGGGCTGCCTGGGTCTGTGAACAGAAAGATCATTAACAGACTAATTGCCGTCAAACACTGCTGAAATCCCTCTGGAGAGAGGGTTAGAGAGGGAGAGAGAGAGAGAGACAGGGGGAAATGATGCACAGAGAGAGGGAAAGAGACAACCACATTATGTGAAACGCTCACATGTGAAATACTGAATCATTCCAAAACCTTTTTTTGGAGGGGGTTTATCAGTTTGTCTTTTGCGGGCGTTGTTTATATTCAATCAATTCATTCTCTCAGCGCCTTTCAATCCCAAACAAATCAAAGAGCCTGTCTGTGGTCCCCGTCGAAGTACAAATCGATAAGCAATGCCATAGCCTGGCGTCGGCTGTCATTAACCACGAGAGCGACCCATGAATATTTGATGCTGTGGACGATGGAGCTGGAATAGGCTGGTGGCAGGCGAGCGGCAGGCCGCCAGCTTTGTTCCCCATTGATCCACCTCATGCCGGGAGTGTTGTGCCACCTCATGTCAGCTTTCCGCTCGTGCTGCAAATGTCTCCGCCGTGTCTCCCGCACCACGTCCAGGAATCCCTTTTCCCGTCGCACCGAGGCGGCGGACGACGGGGCCCCTTTCGAACGGAAGGCCGACCGTGGAGTGGAGAGGTACTTCGCGTCGGCGGCAGCGCTCGAACGCTCCTCCGCCCTCCAACGGAATCCTAAAGAGGCACCTTAATCAGAGGGAAATAGTACAGGTTGAAGAGGTTTCAGACCAGGCAAATCAGATGGTCTAAATCTGCTTCTAAATCTAAATCGACTCCTAGCTAACTGTTCATAATGATAGTTAATCGACAGCTAATCGGGAGGAAGCAGCCAGGCGCACAACCGGCGTCTGGGGGGCCAAACCGGGGGGATGGAGGAACTGGGAACGCGGCGAGCCCAGGTCGGACCGCTCCGACGGACCGGTCCCACGGCGCTCCTCCTAAAGAAAAGGATTCCGGCTCTATCCCTATGTGTGTCGTGGCCGCCGAATCATTTCCCTCAGCCGGAGAGTTGGCTCACAAAGCCCCCCCCCCTACCCTGCCCCATGTGGCTCTTCAGACAGTCTTAAAACCCATGTGTGGGGAGGACGTCTGGAGCATTATGGCTGTCGTAGCATCCCCCAGGTGGGTGCTGCACATTGACGACTTAACTGCTCTCCTCCTAAAACAGAAAGCACTTTTAAAGTCTCGAAAACCACTATATCAAGTCTAATACTTATGACAGATGATTCTGTTGCTTTTGATCAAGACCAGCTTTTGCTGCAGTGCTGTACGGCAGCAATTGACCATGGGCGGAAAACAGCCATGGCCCTTACCATTGGATGGGCAGGGCAACAGGCCCTGCGTCAGCATGCTGTCGGTCCGGAAGTGTGGGAAGGGGAAGCTGATGAAATCTCGTCGTTAGAAAATGCCTCCAGATGTCAACCGAGAGTCCCACAGGAGATTGCAACAAACACATGTGAGACAACACCCATTACTCCAGCCGAACACGGCAAACTGAATGCGGTGTGGGAAGAAGCAGTGTGGGAGGAGGCTGTGGACGAAACCCACGAATGAAGTCGACTCTAGTGTCGGCAAATTAGCATCTGAGGGAGAGCGAAGAAGTGCTGGAGAACACAGGCATGGTCCTGTGGAGGTTCAATGCCTTGGTATTGGCACACAGTAACAGCACAACCACAGGAGGAAATAGGGAGATCGGCTGCTTTAGACACGGCAGAACGAAGCAGCCGGTGGTTGACAGGGAGGGTCCAATTTAATCTATAAACAACATTCTGCTGGCTATGGTGTGAGTGGGCAAGCCATGGTTCCTCCGAGCATAGAGGTCACAGGTTTATTTGCGTTCTAAGGAGCGGTTCTTTACATTTGCTTTGCCGTATCGACCGGACACATCCCAAACTGACTTTACACGTCCGCCCGCTGTTCACTCTTCTCTCCTCACGTCTCCCCGTCACGTGAGTCATAGAATTCCCGGTTATTCTCGTTTTCTTCTGGAGCTGGCTATGGAGGGAGCTGGAAAAGCAAGGCGGAGGATAGGAAAAGAGAAGCAAATCAATAGAAATGCAGCTGAGGTGGAACTAAAGTCCACAATGGCTCTTCCTTCACCTCGCACGTCTTCCTTCTTTCTTTTTTCCTGGAGCAAAAATGGGAAGGTTTGACAAGATAAGGCTCGCCTCCTTTTATGATTCTCAGTCTCTCTTGCTCGCTCTCTCCTTATAGTAGTATCCTCATTTCACACTTGCTTACTGCATAAACTTTTACTCTGAAGTATCTGCTTGATTATATTAGAGATAGCTTTCAAAGACCCATCTCTTGTCTTGTCTCTCTCCCTCTCTCTCTCTCTCTCTCTCTCTCTCTCTCTCTCTCTCTCTCTCTCTCTCCCTCTCTCTCTCTCTCTCACACACACACACACACACACACACACACACACATTCTCTTTCTCTCTCTCCAACACCTTAGATTATTCCCCGCTTATTCTCTCTCTTCCCCCCGGTATGAATATGCATGCGCTTGTTGCCAACAATAGCAACATTAGTCGGTCGCTGCTGTGAAACGGTGTTGCGGTAAACAGCTCAGAGCGCTTCGCAGCCACAGTGAGGCCGCTCTTCAAAGGAGCCTGGCTTCACGGCTGTTACTGAATAGGCCTGATCATCCACCTCACACTGATTAGCACCATTCACAGGCCCCAGCCAGCACCCCGCTGTCCTCCGTTAGCCTACCTAAACAGCCCGGGTTTAGTTAGCAGTTTGACGGGTGTGTGCTTGCATACGTGCGTGTGTGTGTGTGTGTGTGTGTGGGTGTCAACACACAGGCACCAGCTCATTCACACACACACACACACACACACGCACACCGAAACACGGACCACGCTCAGCTCGATCCATAATCATCTCGGTTTTTGTTCAACTTGTTTGATTAATCCATAGCGAACTACTCAGCGAGGTTTTCTTCGACCAGGGCCCGATCGGTGCCGAGTCGTGTCCCACCACTTCAGCTCCTCGTTAAAAAAAAAAGGAAAAAGAGAGAGAAAACGTGAGATGCCATAGTTTATTTATTGGAATACATTATGAAAGTGTTGAACAACTTCCGCTTCACTCGGCATTAAAGGAATAATCATTTGTGTCATCTCCTCAGCTCCATACCACCAATCATGGAGCCATTTAGAAGGCCCCCGGCAGCACTGTCTTCATGTCCACTCACGCCTTAATCAAACGCTGTCTGTTGAATGGGCCTTAAATGAGGCAATTTGACAGGCTCTGTCCTTCGGCCCCACAGGACAATCACAGGGGCCATTAAGGGCCCCTGCGCACGAGCGATGCCAAAGTTCCGAACGGGAGGCGTTCGTTGTTGCTTTCGGCGGGAGGTTGAGGCCAGGGGGATCCAGGTGGCTCCCTGGGATGACCTACTTGCAGCTTGACCAGTGAGAGCATGATTCACTCAGCTACTTACCTCTCCACTCCAGCAGCAAGTTTTGTTTCGTTTGGAAATACCCCTTCTTTATTTAATAAAGTTGATTACAAGTGCTTTTTTTAACATTTATTTTGTTAGGACAAATAATTGCATTGGAGACATTGCGTTGTGTTTAGACCATGAAAGACGCAATTGGATTTTGAAAAAATTAAGAAAGGCTGTGTTATGCACGGACGACATCTGAACGCGGGACCTGGGTCCAGCAGAGAGTTTGACTGCGGTCTGAAATCCATATTCTGTCATGGCTCTTGGCCAGCTGGTGAGCTGAATTACGCCGTGTATTCCTCCCTCACACCGTAAGCGGCCGGGCTAACTCTGACGACGTCCTCCACAGCAGGGACTTCAGCGGCCGGCCTAAATGGGTTCAGCTGGCTTTGGGATGTCGGCCCGTCGGAAGAAGTTGTGCAGACTGACAGTGGCCTTATCGATCCTCTCAACGTTTTTCAAGGGGTTTTCGCACTATGACTCTCTGGTGTTGCCTCCGCTGGGCGGCAAGCAATCCTAAGTAATTCTCTGAAATGGTCCTGGCATGTCCCATCATGGGCCAAAACATATAGATAGATACATAGATAGATATGCCATTTAAATACACAGGTCTAGAGTTTGCCAGTTTTTGGATCAGTGCTTGTTTTCCGTCGAGTGCACCAACATAATCCCGGAAGTTCCATCCCTGCTGGAAGTCCATAGAGATCTCCCTGCAGTCCTCCTTTTTTGGCCACAGGCTTGCAGTCCTCCACCAAGCAATCCCAGGTGGGCTGGGCTTCAGTAAGTACATCGCCTGCCTCCGTAGATATTCCCACTCAAAAGCTGGAGGCTATGCTTGTGTGGGAGTCTCTGGTATCTGTTTAAAAGAGTTGCATTTAGCTCTGTAATACATAACGTTTTGAAGAGTGTGCTTGCTTTCGAGCCTGTGAAGCTGGAATACCCAATAGGCAACAAGGAACTGTTCATTTTCATGGAACTGTTTTGAAAACTGTGAACATGTTCGCTGTTAGCTCTAAGGCGATGAAATAAATACTTAAAAAGTATCTGGAAAAACCTAACCACACCAGTTTGAATGCAGGTCTAGGTGTGAACGTTTACTCCTTGTGAAAAGACGTGTGTTAAATTACCTCAACGAGGTTGCTGAGACGTTCTGTGGGAGAAATAGGAGAGCTAAATCTTATGTTCCTTCTAGCCGTGACAGGCTAGACGTTGCCGAGGACAACCTCAAACTGGTTCTGACACAGCCTGAAGAGGGTTTAAAGCCGCTCAAGAGAAAGACTTGCAGTTCACAAACTAAGTTAGGAACCCTCCATTCACATTACGGCACTGCAACATCTCCTGGACCCGCATTCTTCTTTTTGGCAATGCTTGTACCTTTCTCCGGCGAATTACCCGAGCAATGCAGAGAGCCGGGGCTTCTTTTTTCCTGTTGTAAACTCAGCATTTCCCAGCTTTTCCATCAGCCGCTTTCACATGACGTGACGCGACGCTGACCCCTTTGAAGCTTTAAAGAAGTGTCTGGCTCTGGGGCCATCTCCCAGGAGGACTCCAAATGGAGCCGTCACATCTAGCATGCATCTCAGCCGCCTCTCCGGGCGACTCGGTCGAGAAAAGAAGCTGACATAATGGCAGAGCGAGTAGAGAGAGAGAGGGAGAGAGAGGGGGAGAGGTAGGGACGTGGAAAAAGAAGAGGGCTGCTCTCTGAAACAGTAGCCGGGCCTGTGGTTCCTTCGGATCCCCCACGTGACGCTCCGTCTTTGTCACGGGCTTGCAGTGCGCCGGCACCACTGTCCATATTCCACAGCTGTGCCCATCTCCTGATAATTCTCCCCTCTCACTGAGCGGGGTAGCCAGGCCTGAAGTGAGGGTATGTGGGTGAGTGCGCCTGTGTGTACACACGTGGCTGTAAAGTGACGCACCGATGCAGCTTTTTTTGAGAGCTGCATATGTATGGAGATCCGGATTTGAAGTGCATTTCGTATGTGAATGTTCGTATCGACATGTGTGTATGTGTGACTATGTGTGTGTCTCTCTAGACCTAGATATGCCTAAAACCGTAGCAATATGCAATCACTGAGTTGCGGGGGTCTCTGATTGCTATGTTTCTTTTTCCCCTCTCTTTTTTTCTGTCTCTCGCTTGCTCTCTCCGTTTTCTCTCTCTCTCTCTCTCCCTCTATACTCCTCTCTCTCTCTCTCTCTCTCTCTCTCTCTCTCTTTCTCTCGCTGATGAGTCATCTGTGATTCACCCTGCTCCCCCTCACCACCCCGGGATCCTGCTGTGCATTGCACAGAATCTTTTATTATTTTTTCTGCTCTGCCTTTCTCCTCTCTCTCTCTCTCTCTCTCTCTCTCTCTCTCTCTCTCTCTCTCCTGCTAAAAACTTGTGCGTAATGTTAAAATGGGATGTCAAGTCTTCCGCAGAATTATAGAGGGGCTATAAGGAGGGCGGATGTGCTTCTCGAAAAAGCCTCTTCCTCTCACAGTCCAATAGGTCAACGTGCCTGCTTATGTTGGAGGTTTATATGGAGATATGTCTAGTCATCTGTTTAATGGAATGGAATCTGTATCTGCCATCACTCTGTGTAATGCAGCCTATATTCAACCTCTGTGGATGTAATAGTGCAGTGGAAGCACAGAAGACTGAGCGCAGAGACTTTTTCATATTTAAATCTTCCAAAAATTATTTAGGACCAAGGACAAGAGCCCTCAACGCAATCATGATGATGGGGCCACATAAAATAACCCCTAGAACAGCAAACTAAAGCAAGGGCGCCATAATCCCAACGACACACCAGGTAGAAACTAACAGCATGAGAGGGAGCGCTTGTTTTCCTCCCCGGGGTGTGCTGGTGCCTCCAAAGTCGGGGTAGCCAAGCAGATGACCGTGGCCCGGCCGAGACAGATGCCGTGCCGCACGGCGTTCACGGTGTCAAAGTGCGTGTCACTGGGCTGAACAAAGGGGGAAGGAGGTGTTTTGTTGGCTTGACGCTGTCCCGTCTACAAAGGCTCTGCTTCTCACAGTCAGGTGGATCGATGACGAGGCGGGCAGCGAGGCCTCGGTCGACGCTATCGGCAAGGCAGGCATTTTTTAGAGCTCTTTCATTTACATCACCAAGACCACTAGAGTCCTTTCATGGTAAAGGACAGTGGGCGCTAGTCTGGGGAAATGTTTGTGCGGTCGATTCATTCCTCAAGAGGATGAGGTTGCACCTCAAGAGGGTCGACCTTGCGTTTGATCACGGGAGCGGGCGGAGCGCGGAGCAGATGCATGACAAAGGCTCACTGTTAAAGGGTTTGGCGAGGCGATTGTCAGGGTGGGTTTGTGGCGCACGGGAGGGGAGCCAAAAGCCGCGCTCCGCGAGGTCGTCCTCTCTCGCTCGCCGGGGCCGTCGATGTGGACTGACCCGCCACCCCGGTGACTTTTAGGGGAACAGCGTGGCTTTAGACTTGGTCGCCTCGCGGTCCACCGCTCAGTTGTGACCTTGGGCTGCAGCCCCAACGTTCACAAAGGTACACCTGTTCCCCCACTGGACCGGATTGCTGGGCAGAGCCGCGTGTCGATGCTGTGGCGATCACTCACGAGGTCACGTTTGTTTTTCCTCCCCCAGAGGACCAGTCTCCTGGCAGAGGCCCAGTTCCCGGTGGAGCCCCCCCAGACCCTGGACCCCCTCTTCAAGTTCCACGAGACCGTCGCCAAGGTAATGTGCCCCCGCCCCCTGAATGCCCCCTGGCCTGAGCTGCCGACGTGCCGGTCTCACCCGGGCAGAGCGCGGCGGCGAACAACAGCGGCGCTTCATTACAGCGCGGAGTGGAGCGTCGGTAGACAGCTTCATTAGGGCAGCCGGGGTACGTGGGGGAGGGAGGGGCCGCCCAGATCAGCCCTGTCCTCCAGGTACACCCTCATTCATTCTGTTGTAGCACCGAACCTCGGACGTGACAGAGACGGATAGCATTCATGAAACACTAACGCAATGAACGCAGAGATAAACAGACAGCGCCGCTAGCTGAAAGCTACGCTCTTCATTCCTACGCTGGGAACAGATAAGACCTCAGCTGCATCTTCTCACTTTTTCACACAGAGATATTGAAAGAGGCTTTATTCACCTTAAGTGGTATCGCTCGGCAAACAGTGAGAGCAAGCAGTGTAAAAGGTAGAATGAAGGTAAAACTCAAAGGTATGTCTGTGTGGGCATAGTAACAGACGAGCAGTGCAAACAGTGAGGCGGAACGCAGAGAGGCCCGCTCCCTCCCGGACACTGATTGCTCGGCTAAAGGCTGCATGGTGACGGCCCGTTTCTCTCCTGCCGCCCGCTCTTTGTCTTCTTGACGACGAGCTCCTGAACAACGGAAAACACGGGAAAGAACCGGAGGTGGGTGGTGGCGGCACGGAGGGAACAGCCTCGGAGGGCGGTGACAGAGAGCCCGGTGATTTTTACGCGTGCGGAAATGTTTCCGTCAACAAAGGTGGGTGGGGTTGGGGGCGCGGCGAAGGGGGTGAGAGGGGGGGGGGGGGCACACAAATATGACACTGGCGAGAATTATGGCTGTTGTTGAGGCGTCCCCGTCCCATCTGAGGAGATAATGCCATGTGCCAGCCGTTATTTGTGCCGAGCGCGGGAGAATGGAGGGGAGGGGAGGCGGGGCGAACGGCGGCGGCATAAACCACGGCGCGACGCCCGCTGGCGCCGCGCCAAATGATGAAGGGCGCGGTGCAAATGAGAGGTGGCAGGCGGAGATGTTAGTCACTCTGTTAAATATTCAGTCGCAGGGGCTAGGGAGAGAGGCGGGGAGAAAGAGAGAGGCAGAGAGAAGAAGAGTGAGGCAGAGAGAGAGAGAGAGAGAGAGAGAGAGAGAGAGAGAGAGAGAGAGAGGGAGAGAGAGTGGGGCACAGGGAGAGAAAGCACAGGATGGATTCTAGTGAGTTGGTGGCTGGGATCAGAGGAGTGCTCCAGGGGTTTGATTGTCAGAGCAAGCCGTCAGCTTCCAGTCACAGATGTCGAAATATCTCACCCCGCACTGTGCAGAGGACAAACACGCATGCTGCATGCCAAAGACCGAGCTGAGACACGCACCCTGAGAGAGACGCTCCAAAGCGTGTCCCATGTGTCTCCGGCTGCACAGCATGCAGCCCTCAGTGGTGTCTTTGAGACATGGAAGATACAGCGATCCCGTTATCAGGGGACACTGGATCTTAAGGATCACAGTGGGTTTGTGGGAGCGAGTCGCAGTGTGTGTGTGTGTGTGTGTGTGTGTGTGTGCACGTGTGTGCGTGCGAACGAGCGTGTGTGTGCGTGCGTCTGTGTGTCTGTGTGTGTGTGTGCAGCCTCCTCTGTATCAGCCACCACAGACAGCCGAGCTGCCGAGCTGCCGAGATGTCGTTCCCTTCACTGTCTCTCTTAGCTGACATCTGGTGTGTCATTTAATTGATTACCAGTTGCAATTCGACTGGGGGAATCAAACACAGCAAATCTAAAATGTGCTAATGTCATTAGTACGACTGGTATTCTCACCGTCTCCACTGCTTTACCTCAGCGTCGTTTTGTGGCTGAATTCCGACAGCGCGACCTTGCCTTCCAACCGCAGGTAAAACAACTGTCCCACATGCTGTCAAAATGTAAATCCATAGGGTCGGTATGGACGTATGCAAAGTAGATTGTCCTTACATCCTCTCCGCTGTGATGGGTGATTTTCCTGTCATATCCTGCCCCTAGGAAACTAATGCTATTTGCATATGTTTTCCATTTTATGCGATATATGCTGCATATGCCAAACATGTTGATTCTTCTCAGACCATAGGCCGTACTGCTAGGCTTGGTCTATGTTATTCTCGGTGTGTGTACACTGTGTGTTTTGGGTTTTGGTGGTGGTGCATGCCCTGAATGCTTTCGATTGTTGTCTACAGAGACGTCTCTATTTGCCAAAGATGCTAACACAAGCTTAAGCCAGCTGACTGGCCGGCTTAGCTGGTCCATTTGTTCAAGTTTGGTGTGTTTTTAGGGTTCACCGTTGTACTGGACAAATTGAAACACTAACAGGCCTGCAAAGGAACAGTCGGCCATTTTGAAGCGTGTTCATTGAGAACAGTTTATTATTGTAGAACCCCGTAAACAAAGTGAGAAGCGGAGTAATTCAGTCACGAGAAAATGATGTGGTAGTTTGATATATATTAAATTAAAATGATGGCATAATAGAAAACACTGTTCACTTCCATTCTGTTTTTTTTATTGTTGTTATGATGAACTGAAAAGAAAAACAAATCTGTTTAGTAAAGCAAACAACTGCTTGACTAGCATAAACACTGATGATTGTTATTTGCATCCCCCCCCCTCCTTCTCTCTCTCTCTCTCTCTCTCCCCTCCCTCTCTTCATTTTCCTGTGGACTAAAATGTACTGTAACATACATATTTCCTAAGGGTTTTGTTAACCAACGCTTTGAATCTATTCTGCAGCGTCGTAATCATAAGTTTGTAAGTTAGCCCCCAGATAT
>JAVQJS010070652.1:0-19411 GCA_036024795.1 Galaxias rostratus | reverse complement strand
ATATAATTTAAATTTAGGAAGGAAGAAGGAATGTGCAGCCAATGCTTCGTAGATGTCAGTACATTCCTTTCTTTTTAAAAATGTGATATATATATAATGTACTGACAGATATGAAGCATTGCCTTCACATTCCTACGAACACTTAGTTGAATCGTTAGTTCTTTGTCTAAAAAAAGTAAATGTGAGTGACAGAAATGATATCAAATTACAGTGTACGATATATCAAATAACATTGACTCACATGGTAGTACGGTGATTAGGTGCTCATTGTCAGGTAACCCTCTTTGATGAGGATCTAACTTTGATGAGGATCTTTTTAGAGAGGACAAAGTTCTGTTTCTGACTGAAGCAGCTGTCTTGGTTAATTATTTCAGTAGCAACTAAGCTGAATAGGCTACCACATGATTACGTCTAATATACTTGTCGGCTGTTGACAGTGGTACAATAGTACACGGCTCTGGTTTGTTTATCTAAAGATGACCTCTTAACGGGTAATTTAAGATGAAGAGATTGTCAAGTGAGATTTGACCGTGTCCTTCCACAGCACCATGACGATGGAGGAGCTGCTCAAGTCTTTGCAGAAGAAATGTCGAGTGGAGTGTGAAGAGGCGCACAGACAATTGGTGTGCGCGCTCAATGGCCTGGCTGGAATTCACATCATCCGAGGTATTAAACGCCACTAGTCTCAAGGTCTATCTCCCCTCAGTGTTTCCCATGGGAAACAGATAAAATTAAAAGGCTATGATCTCATCACAGTAGCCCCACAACGTTTCTACCCATGTCCTCTCTTTGTTGTAGTTCTCATTAACTCCACATGCCTGGAATTCGTCTGTGACACTAATGATAGTCCTGGTGCTTTTTGTACATGCAGATGAATTTGTGGAAGCAGTGGAGATGTATAGAGAAGTTCTTCGTTCCTCAGAGGAGCACAAAGGCAGACTCAAAACGGATTCTTTACAGGTAATGCCATGTTACTACTTCACATGTCTGTAATTTTCACACACTTTCAAATGAAGAGTCAAAGGAACTCTCTCAAAGGGATCCTGTGCTTGTGCTAATGTCAACTTCCTTCCATTTAAACAAATCACAGAGGCTTCATGCTACGCATAATTTAATGGAGTTGCTGAACGCAAAGCACCCTGGGATACCTCCGACTCTGAGAGATGACCGCCTGAAAGAAGAGGTATATTGGTGTGATTGATAATTATTCCTTGTATAAGAGTATAGCAAATGTTTATCTAGCCCATATTATTAAAATCTACCTTTACTACGTCATTAATATTTTAGCAGTTTGTTAACATGCAGTTGGAATTTAGTTGTTGTTTTTAATAGGGAATTTTGTTTTTTCTACTGGTCATGTAGGCAGAGCAGTTGCGGCAACACTACATGACCAAAAACAACTGTGAGGTCTCTGATGCCCAGCTGGCCCTTCAGCCTGTGCTGCAGAACATCAGGGAGCTGAAACAAAAAGTATGGGACACTTACAAACAAAGGCACAATAATGTACACATTATATATGATTATGTTGATGCATTATGTGTCTCTGTTTATTGATGCGATTACGAGGTTTGGTTGGAATATGCCATTCAAATATATTGTTTGTGTCCTTATCGAACCACACACCATACGGTATTGTTGACGGACAATTAAATTCATGTGTCTTTTTCTCTGGATGTTTCCCCGTCTCATTCTGTTTTTTCCAGGTCAACTTGAGTTCTCCTTGGTGGCTTGATGCTATCCAGAAGGCCATCCAGTGCTCAATTGATGATGACCTGGTGTCACGAGTCCAAAACGAACTGACCTGCAGCTACAAACAGCAAGCTAGCAAGCTCTCTATGGCTGAGAAGTAATGGCGGTTTTACAGAGTTGCGAAAAGGAAATCAGCATTATAGTCGCCCCTTCAGACCCTGTGTCCATTACAATAGGCGTCATGCAATGGCAGCATGTTTTTTTGTTTTATTTTTGTAACATTTAACACTACTTGAGCCCTCGTGTCCATTCAGCTGGTAATCTAACAATTTAAGCTTATTTTACAACTGTTTGGACTGGATGTCCATTGAAATATATATATATATTTATCATAGACTTTTGATAAAAACGTTTTTTTGCTTAAGACTCATTTGTGGATGCATTAAGGATAGGACATAAAAATTTTATATTTTTCTCAACCTTTGAATTTAATTCAGGTCTGAAGGGGTGAAGGATGGCGGTGGCCATTAAAAAGTTTTACTTGAGGGAGATGTTGAACATTTGCGCTTAAAGTGTATGGTTTTGTGCAGGTTCCGTGATGGTCGTGGTCTGCAGTATCTTCTAAGCACTCAGATGGATGATCTGATGAAGTCCCAGAAGACTGTGCAGGATGCTGTTAAGAGACTTGAAGGAATCCCATCAGAGGGAGTCATAGAGGAGGCTACGCTTTGTCATCTCAGGCCCGTGCGTCAGCCCCTCAACAAGTAAGATACCCACAAAGCCATTTAATTATGATCAGCAGTGTGTAAAAATGTGTAATAATCTCTTATTTACTGAATTATCAGAATGCCATTAGTTACCACTTTCTTTTGTGCATGTTAGCTGTGTTTTCTGCAAAGCGGACGAGCTCTTTACCGATTATGAGTCCAAGCTTTTTTCACACACGTGAGTTTGAAAATGTTACTCCACATTTCGATCCTACAACATAGTACTTGTTGCTTCAGTTGACTCAGTTCAAGACATGTGAGATGTGGCTGTTAACATATCTCTATGGAACCATGTGTATTTGGCAGAGTGAAGGGTCAAACAGCCATCTTTGAGATGGCAGAAGATGAGGAAGGGCTTGTGGATGATCGCCTCCCCACCACCAGTCGGGGTCTGTGGGCTGCTAGTGAGACAGAGCGGACTTTGAAAGCCATCTTGTCCTTTGCCAAGGCCAAGCGCATGGTCTCTGAGCTGGTGGAGGAAGGCAATTGCTTCATGGAGCTCTTCGAAAACTGGAAAAAGGAGTACAAAGTATGCCTTGTTACTGAAACACAAAATACGGGTAGAACTGTATTCATGTATTCAACTTATGAACAATTAAATTATGTTGATTTCGAAACTTGATGTTATGAGGGGTATACCTGAAAGACTCGTCTTATTGTAATCTTCTCTTCACCAGGTGCTGCATGAGTACTGGATGACATTGCGAGATTACGTGTCAGCCATTGACGAGCTGGGTATGGCCACTGAGAGGCTTCGAGTGCGTTTGCCAGACGAAGCTAAACCAAAAGTACTGCACATCATAGAGCCACACGAGGTGAGACAGTCTGGAATGAATTGCAATTAAGTTTGTTGCAGAAGTATTGTTTTTTTTGTGCAAATCTTCAATACTCTTGTTTTTCTTGGGATACCAGGTTGAGCAAAACAGAGTGAAGCTTTTGAACGACAGAGCAGTGGCAATGTCTCAACTTCAGAAGAAGCTTGGGCAGTTTCTGTATCTCTCAAATCTTGAGAAGGTACCTTATGCAGTACATCAACACATTCCCCCTTTTTACATGGATATTGAGTTGATGCTATAGTATTTATGCTGGTAGATACATTGTACTTTGTTAGTAGTATGACCACTCATTATCAGTATCTCTCTTACTGTTCTCATTTCAGTCTCAGGACAAGGCCTCCGGAGGATTGAACCCAGAGCCCTGCCCAATCTGTGCACGTCCTCTGGGCCAGGAGGTGAGTGGTGGGGTTGAGGAACATCTAGAAGATGGTAAATTAAGAAGATCTATTAAAGAGAAAAAGTAGAGCAGTAAAACAATCGATTGAATCAAGCTCTTTTGTAAAAGAGAAGCTTTGACCTCATTGTAATCTTACTGATAGTAAGGTCCCCAAAATAATCAGGCAGAGAGCCAGTCAAGGAAGGATGTAAAGCAAACAGCATGCTGACTGCCAAACTGTCTTGTTTATAAAATTGTATGACAAATGTCTGACCAAAAATATGTATGTGTTTAATGCATACAGTCTATTTGTCTGTTTCTAGTGGGCAGTTCTAACATGCGGTCATTGCTTTTGTAATGAGTGCATCTCCATCATCGTGGAGCAGTACAGCGTTGGCTCGCGCCGCCGCGCCATTAAATGTGCCATCTGTAGGCAGACCACGTCACACACTGAGATATCCTATGTGTTTACTACCCAGACCAACAGCCAGGACCAGGATATCCCTGTTAAGGTCAGTCACAAGGTCACAAAGAACTTGAGATGAGATGCCCCAAATTAGTTTTTTTCTTGGTTACCAAAAAGGGTTTGTGTTTTTTCCATGTCATTGTTTCAAATCAGCTGCATAGCTATGCACGTTTTATTGACATTACAATTTTCCTTTGCTTATTCATCAGGGGAGTCACTCTACCAAAGTAGAGGCTGTGGTGAGGACACTGAAGAAGATCCAAATCACTGACCAAGGGGCCAAATGTCTTGTCTTTTCAACTGTAACCTTAGCTAAACATCTAAATAACTTTATTCACAATTAAGAACAGGTCCAAGATCAAAATAAATTTAATATAGAAAATGTTCATGGTTGTTTTCTCTTTCCAGTGGCAAAGTGTACTGGACATTATCGCTAAGGCTCTGTTTGACAACAATATGGACTTCTCTCAAATTGACGGGATTCACAAATTTCAGGTTTTCATTTGCATACTGTAATAATGCCCTGTAGTATACTGTAGTAATGCCCTCTATCTACGTGAATAAAATGCACGTTCAAATTCATTCATTCATCTTTCAGGAGAATCTCTCCTCTTTTAAATACAAGGAGAAGATCAATATCTTGCTTCTTCCTCTGCACACGGGCTCTAATGGACTTAACATCATTGAGGCCACACACGTACTGCTAGTTGAGCCAATCCTCAACCCAGCACATGAGCTGCAGGCTATTGGCAGGGTGCACCGCATTGGGCAGACCAAGTAAGACCCATGGCCTGGCCCTCACCTCTCATTTCCATTTATTCAGTAATTTAATCAGAAAGATATTACTGAGGATATAAAAATTATGTCTGAATAAATATGTGACTTAATTTCTTCTGTTTCTACTCTAGGCCTACTTTTGTACACAGATTCCTTATTAAGTCAACTATTGAAGAAAGAATGCAGGCAATGCTAAAGACTGCAGATAAAAGGTTAGTGCTCTAAAAATGATTTTATTCTTTGAAAGAGCATAGCATAAAGTAAAAGACAAATAAAAATCAAGCTATTCCTTAACACAGTTTGACAATAAAAACCATTTGTAACTTTGATATATTACAGTCACAGCACCACTGCAATGAAGCACTCGGAGGCTGCCGTCCTGACTGTGGCCGACTTAGCTGATCTATTTACTGAAGACACTGAAGCTCTTTAGTAATCCTGTCAACCCATCCATCACAGGAGACATTTGACAGACACTCAAAGCTCAAAGTTATCTCAATCCGTGATGTTTTCATCTTTTGCACATTCCTTTTTTACACATTATAATTATGTCAGTTGTATTACTCAACTTTAATTGTATGAAACTTTTTTGACAAGTTATTGGAACAGATTCTTTATGGAACGTCTCTCTTTTAGAAACCCTCCGTGAGAATAAAAATACATTTGTGAATTGCTGCTTTAGTTGCATTATAAAATTAAAAAATGTGGTGGAACACGCATTTTTATATAACAGGTCTTCGGGTGCTATTTATCTAGTATTGTAAGTGTTTGTACCGGACTGCAAGCAGTGATTTTTTACATGATTTATAAGACTCTTAATCCAAGATGTACATGATTTGTTTATGAGAATGTGCAAGTGATGAAATACTTTAACATTCACAGTGATTAAATTATTGCATTAATCATTTTCTCCCTGTCATAAAAATGTCTGCAAATAGCATTGAAAAATTGATTGAAAAAAAATTGTTGTGCTAGAAAATAATTATGAAATTCAATTCTGTACATCCCGTTTCAGCTGCATTTAAATAAATTGTAACTGATTTGTCTTCTGTTTCATTAGCCCAGTATGTTCATCGTTTTTGGTGAGCTGATTGTGCTGTTATGTGCTACTGTGTATTACGTCGGATTAAGTGTAATGTACAGAAAAAATCCTTTTTTACATGCCTTTGTCAAATTACATTTGAATTAGTACTTTCTCCAAATGTTCTTGTTTTTTATAGGTTAAACAGATTTTTTTTTTTTTAAACAGACACACCCGTAGGCCTTTGGCAGTAACTTGCCCTGACTGGTAAACTTTCTTTTAATCACAGTGGCGGCTATTCCCGTACCAGTAAAAATTGGTGCCCATTAAAATGTAGGGACAAAAGATGTAGACAGCCAGGAGTTCCAACCCTTTATTTTTGTTTCTCTTTGCATGGTTACCAGACCCTCTTGTTCTTAGTCGGAAGCAGTTGTAAGATGTTTACTAAGAGGGCATTGCTGCAATAGCCAGTTGTATATGTGTAACCTTGGACTCCCCTCAGCTCCCCCTATTCATGTGCGGAATCTCATTGTTGTTAGGGACATCATTCAAGCTGGTGTTTTAAGGCTAGAGGGAGGTACCCAGTTCATTAGAGTCTGAATTTTGGGCGCTGTCCTGGGTGGGATGTTGGGGGATTACGTCTAGAAGTGACAACTAGATGTGAATAGTTCAGAAGATTCACAGATTTAGAAGGGAAAGCCAAAACGAACTGGAGTACGTGTCTGACGTCTTCTACAGAGTAGAGCGTGAAGCCAGAGGGAGACAGCTAGGAAGATGACACCTGCCAATTTTATATTTGCCTGGTTCTTTATTGCCCTTCAGGTGGTTACCTCTGCTGTGTACCTGCAGCCTGAGGAAGAAGGTGAGTCCAGCGTTTACTACTTGTTATGTGTCTTTAGTCAACATTCAAATAGTAATTTGTATTTTCTTCTGGTCAGGATGAATCTTATCTATGATAGCTGGTCAGTGCATCTCTGACCTTAAATACATTCCAAATTGAAATGAAGACACAATTTGTCAATGTTTTAAATTATGTGTGTGTTATTTTACATACACACATGGAAAAAAAATTATATACGTTTTAATACCTGGTTGAGTTGCTAAACAAAATATTTAATTAATTTCCCTCCTCACATTTAGAGCTCAATGAAACGGTCATTTGTACAAATGACCATATGAAGGTTGTGATTCCCAGTGCCTTTTTTCTCAACAAAGTGCCTCCTGCTTATGTGAGTTAGAGTCACTAAGATGGTTCCTCTTCCTGTTTTATATACATTATAGAATATTAAGTGTTATTTTGTGTCATATTTCCTTTCTAGGTGTGGGATTTGCATCTAAATGATCCGGAGTGCCGTGGTGTTGAGATTGAGGATGATTATGTGTTTAGCATCAAGACCAATCTCTCTGACTGTGGTACCATAATGGTATGACCTTCAAGATTTCATTAGCTTTTCCTTTAAAGGAGCAGTGAACTTGACCAAATATCTCCAAATGTATATTACATTGAGCTGAAACATTTAGTTTCACAGCACTACACTAAAAAAAACTACTTGTTGACTTTAATTAAATTGATTTTATAACAGGTTGTACTACGTCGGTTGAAAAATTATAAATTAAACTTTACCGAAATAACTTTTTAATTTTATTTTGGTAAAATTTACTTACACACAATATTTGTAGGTACTGAACGTCATATAATTGTGTGGAGCCTGTGTGGAACCTCTTACAAAATACATTTAATTAAAGTCAACAAGTAATTTTTCGGTGTGCTTTTGTTTAAACTACATTCTAAAAAAAAAGTACAGTTGAAATCAGGGACAAAATAGGGACATAAATTGCATTGGTATACTGTCTTTAGATTTAATCACTCAATGGATTCTGGAGTTACTTGGCCAAAAATAGTTTGAATAATGTTAAACTAACTAATCAAGGTGCTTCAGTCAACTCTGTCATTTACATCAACTGTGACAATAGAAAAGGACATTAGCACTACAAGCATGGAGACAAATCACAGTTAGGAACCACTTTACTACCAAAAAAAGTCTCCATTACAATAAATTATGTAATTTTACAAAAGCTTTGGTTGGTTGTGGGAACAGACCACCCTTCTAGCTCTTGTCTGCTTAAGGAAGGTAATTTGCAGATAACTCAACTTGAAACCCTCAAAATAAGCTTTATTTGTCCTTGAATGAAGCAAGGATACATACAAATGTCCAGTTAAAACAAAACCCAACTTAAAAATGCAAAAGCAAAAAGAGAATGGCCTATAGAGGCATGCAACAGAGAGTGAAAGGTCTATAAGAAAAGGGGAGGGGAAGTTGCATATATTTCCACGGAGAAGGACAGTGTTGTTTGTTTTCCCTTAGAAACGCCAGATCGTATTCAAAGCAACAAGCAATAAGTGAATAGCAGTTCAACTTTATATTATTATGACTTTATATTATCAGGTTTTCGGCCTTGTAAGTAGACAGGGCATAATTAATTGGCCGACTTTATAGTCTCAGTATTATTCCACCACTAAGTCTATCTCATAGAGGGCATCCACTAACCATACAGAACAGGTTTACAATTGGCATAGTATTAATCCATACTTCACAGCTTGAGTGTAATTGAGATTCTAGGAATGTATAATGGGAATTTTTGTGAAGCAAGGAAAAGTTTTAACACAGCTCTGAGGGTGGGTTCGGAGATGTGGGAGGGCTTTCTCTCTATGTAACCTCTCTAGTTTTACAAGACTTTTACATACCAGTCTTAAGAAAATAAGCCCATTTTGGATCAGATGCTGCTGCTGAGGGAGAGGAATGCCATAGTTACCAATCTCAATTTGACCTTGAAAGTTGGATCCCTGAAATCCAACTTCTAAAAAACTGGAGTGAGTAGTCATGCTGATGGGGGTTTGGTGTATTGCCACAATTTTTTTGAGTTCCACCGCAATGTATCTTTTGTTTGTGCATCAAAAGTTTAGGTACACCCGAGGTTTCTCATTGTGTCAAGTTGCTGTTCACAGTGTCCATTGGACATTTTCTCTCCAGAAATGTAGAACTGTTCTCTTTGTCTAAAACTAGCAAGAGGTGATCATTGTGGGGGTAGCAGTGTATTTACCAAGAGGTGATAAAACATGTCTAGGCAGTTAAGGACCATTCATTCTGCTCAATGACCATGGGTTTATCTTCCATTTGAGCTCAAAAGGGACCAGACACAACTGTGACACAACCTTTTTAACCAACTCTATTTGATAGTTTTATCTACATTATTGGTATGTCACTAAATATCAAACAGTACTTCTGAAATTAAATTTTTCTGAAATCATTGTTACAACATTATGGCCTGAAATATTGTGTCCAGAGAAAGATAACTTAAGAATAATGTGCCCAAACAGACAAGCAAATTCCGTTAATTTTTTTGCACCAATGAAATACAGATGTACAGTCAAATGTAAACAGTCTGAAAGCAGCAGCTGGACAAGGTCATGGCTCTGCACTTCACCGTTGTCATAAACTTAAAATGTCTACTTTTCTCTCAATCTCTCTCTTAGGCTTCAGATGACACACACATAATGTTCATAAACACCATACGTAATAATGACTCAGAAATTGTCACAAGAAACTACATTAACATCACTTTTGTGTGTCGCTACCCTCTGAATTATATGGTCCAACAACCCAATGGTGACAACATGGTCAAAGTAGATGTCAGGTAAGCCACCCTGAGATTGCAGTAATGATTTCAAGCCAGATTGTGTTTTGCTTATGTACAATACACTGACTTCTGAACAATTACAATAGTGCCGTAATTACTGACTAAAAGACCAAAGTTTTCTCTACAGAACAATAATATTGAACACAGAGGATGGGAACTTTTCAGTTTCAATGTTACTATACAAAGACGAGGCATTTGCAGACAAATGGACTACTGTACCCTCATTAACACTGGATGACAACATCTATGTGAAAGTTGTAATGGTTGGTATGAGGCGTATGAAACTCTAGTAAACTATATTTACAAAAACTTGTCCAAATTACACTCATGTTGAAATATTAAGCAGATTTTCTGTGCAGAGCTGTTAGAAGCTCTGGTCATGACCAAAGTTTTAGTCAGCAACCCCCCATTGAGTCTTTGAGGGATAAAATTATTTGTAATATGTTTTTTTTTCTCCCCACTGTTAAAAGAAGCCACCGTGTGCTTAAAATAACATGTTAACAGTCTAGACTTGGTCCTTCATTCAATATCTGGGGCACCGCCTCTCTTATTTCATCACATCACTCTGTCAGCCTACCCCACAGCAAAAGAACATGTTGTGTTCCAAATGCCAAACTGACTGCCAGGAACTTTAAGCTATAACAGTTGTTTACATGCACTCATTTGACAACTCTTGACCTAGAGGGAAAAAAATATTTACTTTGTGTGTTGTAGCGCTGGTCGCGTTTTGCCATATCTGATTTTACCATCTGACTCAAGATATATGCTTCGATTACTCCCTCAGATACCAGCTCACTTAAGATTGCGTGTTGAGAGATGCTGGGCTACTCCAACCAGTGACCCATACAGCAACATCCAATACACATTCATCATGGACAGGTGTGTTGAATTACACTTTGAGCAAACAAAAGAAACAATAGAATTGTTTCGATATAGTAAGATGAGGTATAAAATATATATATTTTTAATTATCTTTAGTTAATTTAGTTTAGTTAAGTTGTAAATGCTGTTGAAATATGAAATAAGAGAATAAGTTGCTCAAAGAGCTGGCGGGTCAACAACTTTTGAGGCCTGGCAATGTCACCCCTGTGTGAGGCCATATGCTACGATTCGCTTCAACAGCTGTGCATGCCCTTGACAACCAGTGATTGTTTTGAACTGTTAGCAACAGCACAGCTACAAAATGCAAGAGGATTGTTGTAACCAATGTCTAAGGACAACACCTCAGAGAATATATATTAATGGAGTCCCTTAAAATAAAACAACAAACAATTTTGTTCAAAGATTTGCCCAAGAGATTTCATGTCATCTCATTTTAGCTTGACGATGAAAGAAACAATGTTTTTATTCGCCATCTGTTCAACAGTGTTTAAGTATTATTATCACACACAAAAAATGCATACTTCTAGCTACCCATTAACTAATATTGTC
Organism: Galaxias rostratus; assembly: GCA_036024795.1. Classification (NCBI taxonomy): domain Eukaryota; kingdom Metazoa; phylum Chordata; class Actinopteri; order Galaxiiformes; family Galaxiidae; genus Galaxias; species Galaxias rostratus. Next base: position 8,349 of record JAVQJS010070652.1, on the reverse strand, counting down.
ATGTTGGTCTATTCCTTATAAAGCTGTCCCGTGTTGTTAAATGAACAGACACTATCAGTGCTAAAAAATGGCCATGGTCCAGAGGCCATGTTCAGGATACAAATGTTCAAGTTTGTAGGCAGCTCTTACACCGACATCTTTCTCCATTGCAACGTCCAGATATGTCACAACACAGCAGGCGTCTGCCAGCCTGTGAGTAACACCGCCCCCTCCACACACACACACACACACACACACACACACACACACACACACACACACACACACACACACACATACTTTATTGGCAACATTTTGACAACTGATTTCCAGGAAACTATTTGATTGAATTTGAACATGTTTTCAATGCTAATATATATATGATAGGAGCCAACAATACTACAATAAGCGTGTCAAATAGTGTTAAATGTACATGGTTGATGCTGTGTATATCTAATAGAATTGCTCAGGGGATGATGATGGATTTGGAAGGATGCGGCGAGATATCGCTCTGTCCCATACAGTCTCTTATGGACCAATCAGACGACGCTTAACTGAAAGTGACCTACCTGGACTGAGTATGTTTCCAGTGGTTTCTCAATTGTCATATATTTGAAATCTTGTTTACTTAAACATTTATACCTAAGATCAATAAAACTACTTATTTAGTATATTATATTGTTGCCACTGCTATTGTCTTTTTTCTTTAGATTCTGGAAGTGTGCCACCAGTGGAGACTCTTGTTCTAGGAGGTTTGTTAGTTGTCCTGCTGTTGATTACTGGAGTGTTTGGGAGGTTGTGGTTACGCTCCAAACAGTCGTACCCAGCCCAGGAAGCACAGCTCACACTGTCCAATATTCACCATATCGACGAGGTGGCATCGTGAACTTGTGGCCCTGGAAAACCGTAACAGGAACATACAGCATATGCAGATGCATGTCATGGCAAACTGGATATACTTATCTTCTCTATATGACACAAACACGACACAACCTACAGTACAACATATGTTTTTGCTGTAAATAGAATCACAGAGGGGAAAACATTTTAATCGAGAGAAAAAATATTTCCATAGAACAATTTTGTAAAGACAAATAATAAAAAATCAAGTTTTAAGTACTCCTAATTGTTTTTGATTTTTATACTCGGTTTGGTCTGAGATTCTGTTTCATCAATACAAGTCCATAAGTAAGGTGTCCAAAATATTATGAGGGTAAATCCCCGGACCCTCAAGAACACCCTACTTCACCGAACATTCAAACCTTTTCGTCGTTTGTCTTTTACGTGATGACGCACTACTCTAGCGCCCCACTTGTTGTAGCTAGCAAACACTGTCTCACAATGCCGAATCACTGGTAGCTAGCTGGGAGTAACTAAGTTGTTTCAACTTGCACTAATGGTGCACTTGAGACGCAAGATAACTGATGCTTTAGCTCTAGCAAGCAAGTTAGTATTTTGTGTAACTTATTCATAACTCTAGTTAATTTGCCATATTTAAATTACCGAAAAGTAAAAGCTATCGTAAATTAACAGTACACCATTTGCCTGGAGTGTTGCTTTGTTTGGGTAAGTTAAGAAGTGAGCTAGGAGCTAGCTTCTCGCTAACTTTCGCCAGCTATTGCTGCTACTTACATCAACATCATGTTGGCCATGTTGTGGTTTGTTTTGGAAATATAGTTCTGTGCCCCATTTGATCATTTGCTGTGATATTTCGTGTTTTGAATAATACCACTGACACATAATCCGCACTACCAAATTTGACCCGGGCTCTGAAGAAGTGATCTGCAAGCTGGCCGTGCGTGCTACCTTTGTTAGCTATTTCTAAATTAGCAGCTTGCTCTGCGCGACTCGGGAGAGCCATTCCAGTGGTATATGTCTGGAAGCGTTTTAACCGGCACCAGAACAGCTGAGAAAATTGCGTCTTGGCCAGGATTAGCCGAATTTTTTTAGGTGTTCACTCAGTTGCAGCTAGTATTAAACACTAGTGTATTACGTTTGTGTAGCAGCAAATCCTATAGTTATTGTCGAAATGTATTGTTTTCCGTCTTCGTCAGCCATTTCAATCATTGGCTTTGCCTGATGGCCAATTTGTTTCTTCAAGTGCAGTTTGTTATTCAAAAGTCTTACGTTGACGGGCAATGTGCTCTCCTTAGGTCCCCAAAGAATCAGCGTGACAATGTAACCTAAGAGGAGTGTTGTGAAATATCATGCAACAGCTCGCCTAGATGAATTTAGTCAACATAATTTACAATCCGCAACGACCACAACAAGCGCCGTTACATAATCAAAGTAGTATAAAAAATTATGCTTGTACACCATTTGCTGTTTTGACAAATACTGTTGTATCCATTTGATTATTTTACCATAGGTTTCCAAAGCATGTGCGATAATGCTTTTTACAAATATGTATGACTTAATTGAAGTGTAATATATTACTCCACTAAAATAATATTAGATCATTTTTAACAAAATGCTTTCATTCATTCACTATATTTATAGGGTTGAATACCTCACCCCTCTCTACAAGCACCTCAAAGTATTGGATTAACAGCTTCTGGAATGGAAGAGTTACACGTCCACTGTCTGAAGTGTGTCAATCGAAGATGCATGATAAGACCGGAAACGGGTATTTCCTGTGACCTCATTGGTTGCCCTCTTGTTTGTGGGGCTGTTTTCCACACATGTAAGCTCAGCGAACATCGTTTGCTATGTCCATATGAAAGAGTACCTTGCCTAAACACAGGCTTTGGATGTCCATTCACAATCCCTCGGATCAAGATGGCCGGGCACCTAGGGACATGTCCAGCGAGCGTAGTGTGTTGTACCATGGAGTGGAACCGCTGGCCCGTGAGCTATGCTGACCGAAAGTCCTATGAAAACTTGAGCAAAGACTTAGATGTGGTGGACCAATTAGACATGGCCCTAGCACTGCAGGATCAGAGGATGCTACTCGAGTCACTGAGGGTGACCACCACTGTGTCGAAGAACGGCGATAGCAAGTTAGGTGATGATGGTGATAAAATGTCTTTAGCCTCAATGGCATCAGAAACCGTGCTGTGTAATGGGATGGTGGAGATGGAGGAGGAGTCCTCCTTTAGTGAGATGTTCAATGCTTCTGTGGAGACAAACAGAAGCTTGGCTGTTGCATTAGATATCCTCAGTAATGCCAAGGACATGGATGTAGTTATTGCCAATTTAAATGGGGGAAAGCCTGAGAAGAATGGGGGGCTTTATAATGGAGAAAACGGGGATAATCACAGGGATTACGTAGTTAAGGATGTGAAGAATGTAGATATGAAGGAAAGTGATTCAGACTCAGAATGTGAACTTGGAGCCGTGGGTGGAGTGGACTTTGCAGTTGGGACAGAGAGGGTGTCCGACCAGAGCAGTTGGGTAGATCATAATGATTTAATTGGTTCACTAGAGGTGGACGAAAAGGACGAAATTATGGGTCTTACAGAAGCACCACTTTGTAACGGATTTCACCATGCAGGATGCAATCACTTGAGGTGCTACAACAGTGATTTGGAGAGAGCAGAACCAAATAGTGCTGAAATTAATGGTTCCTCTGAAATCAGGCCAGTGATGCCTTATCATTCCATCCCTGTTGTGGAGCCAGTGCCTATTGAGGCCCAGGCAGCATTAGTATCACCACCACGGTATCCTGCTATGCTACCGGACCTGGTACAAAACAATATATTACAACATCTGCCCTATGAAATTGGGGATAGATGGTTAGAGCGGAAGCTGCAGAACCTCCAAGTGCTTGGAGGAATGAGCATGTTTACTTTTAATGGCCGGCGAGCTTTGATGTCAGACCCTTACCTGTTTCGGGCAAAAATGGAGGATAAATCAGTAGACACTTCTGATTTAGAGGTTGTTGATGACCCAATGGGGCTCCATGGCATTGACCTCATCACTGCAGCCCTGCTGTTCTGCCTTGGCGATTCCCCAGGGGGCAGAGGGATCTCTGACAGCAGGTTTGTTGATGGCTATCACATTGACTTTGGTACTCAGACATTTTCTTTTCCCTCAGCAATATTAGCAACCAACACCATGGTAGGGGACATTGCTTCAGCTTCTGCCTGTGATCATGCCAGCCCACAGCTTTCCAACCCCAGCCCCTTCCACACCCTTAGGCTGGACTTAGTTTTAGAGTGTGTGGCCCGCTACCAAACCAAGCAGCGCTCCATGTTCACCTTTGTATGTGGGCAGCTGTTCCGTAGGGATGAGTTCTCCTCCCACTTTAAAAATGTTCATGGGGACATCCACGCCGGCCTGAATGGATGGATGGAGCATCGATGCCCTCTGGCCTACTACGGCTGCACCTACTCCCAAAAACGATTTTGTCCCTCGGTCCAGGACTACAAAATAATCCATGACAGGCACTTGGGCTCGTTTGGGGTGCAACCCAGTATCCCGTTAAAGCTGGGGGACACCCTTCCTCGAAATACTTGCCGCTTTGGCTCCCAGTGTGACCACCTCACCAGTCTTCCATTCGAACTGTTGCAATATGTGGCTAGCTTCTTGGATGGGTTTAGCCTGTGCCAACTATCCAGAGTGTCCCACACCATGAGAGATGTGTGCTCCAGCCTTCTGCAGATGAGGGGCATGGTCGTTATGCTGTGGGAGAAGAAACGCTGTGCTGATGGGTCAGCTACCTGGCAGATAAAAGAAAAGGTTAGTGATGATAAGCTGAAGGGATCAGAAATACAGTTTGTAATCAGATATTTCTTCTTTTGGTTTTCAATGTGAAACCAAGCATTATGCAAACAAATCACGCTAATACATAAGGGATACAATTCTATGTGTTTTGACTTCTAGGTGTGGCGATTCAGCACAGCCTTTGGTACTGTGAATGAGTGGAAGTTTGCCAACATCCCAAGCATGGCCGACCATCTCAAGAAGTGCAAGTTTAACGTAGTTTCACAACGAGAAGAAGCAGTCCCTTTGCCATGCATGTGTTTTACCAGAGAGCTCACAAAAGAAGGAAGATCATTACGTTCAGTCCTCAAGCCAGTTGCTTGAGTGAATTTTAAACCATTTTCATGCTCTTCTAAAGCAACATGCTGCTCATGAATGTTTCACTCGCACAGATAGATAGAGCCCAAATTGTTCTAATGCAGACCTTTGTAATCTGATATTAATACAAATGTAATGAAAATGAACTTTTACATACTATGTCAATGTGTAAATACCAAACTGTTTTGTTGTAGAATTTTTATTTTTTATATCATGGAGGCAGTACTGTGCAGGGATGATGAAATAGAGTGGAGGCTTAACTTTTTCTAGTCATGGGAAGAGTTCTGAAAATGTATTCAAGTGGCTTCCTGTTGGAACAATTATTGCCATTGTATATCTTGCATGTTTTCCTTTACCCTGACACATTGAGTGACCATGCATTTGTTATCATAAAATCTCCTAGTGCAAGTTTTCATAAATTTATAATTTAGCATTTTAAGATACTGACCAAAGGTCAAAAGTGCACCATGCAATCCATTCTAAAAGTCTGAAAATGTTTAATGTAGCTAGCTCATTTCTCCTAACCAACACAAATCAATACCTTTTAATGTCACGATTATTTGTTTAAGTGGAGGGAATTGTTAGTTATGGTTTTCATATTTGGTTGATGAATGATAATCTTTGCATAATAATTAAGGGCCCTTTTTTATTGTATGTAACCATTTCCTCATTCTAGACAGTTGTTTTGGATCTTTCAAGTTCTTCTACCCTGCTGGTCAGGTATGAAATAATCAACTGGGTACAGACTTCCAACTAGTGACTAATCATGTCTGTTATTTATCATATTTTGTTTTGAACTTTTCTTTTGGCACTACATATTCATTGTGTTCAAATATTGTTGGTGTCTCAGGGTTGTTTGTAACACAAAGCTGGGTCAGCAATGGGACTGTAGTGTGTCGTCCTGTGTTTGTGCTCGATGCACTGAAGGCTATTGGTATAAGGCAGTAAGATACTTGATTGATTATTTTGGGGAGGGTCCTAGGACTAATATACCAGTCAGTGTTATACGTGTTATTGCAGTGTTGGACTGACAAACGTTTCCCTGTCATGAACAGATGTGTTTAGTCATGTATAATTGTCCTAGTCTAGTAATTGGGTTTGTTAGGCATAGGAGAGGAACATGGTAATGTAAAGATCAATGTCATTAAACTGAAGCTCACGGTTTACGTTTGATTTATGTTTGGTTACAAAATTTAAGTCTAAAAGCATACAGCTTTGAGGTAGTCCATATACTGTATGCTAGCTTTTTCTAGCATGTATAGGTAAGCTACAGCCTTAATAAAGCTACTTAATAAACATTTTGATATCCCGAAAAAAATGGTTTGTGTGGATTTACATTTTAAAAAGTAAGGTTTGTAAAATTAACTTTCCAAACATTGTATTCTTAGACCCAAATTTCGATTGCATTTTTCTTTCATTTTTTTTTTTTTATTGAACTATTTGGAATGACAAATAATGACAAATGACACTTGCGACTTTGACTGTGCCTTTCAGTTCATGAGTGTATTTACCTGAAGTAGCGGAATCTATTTCTTTCATACATTTTGCATGTGAGTGCAGCTCTGTTTTAATAATGACAAATCAACTGAACTCCATACACAGAGAGTTGTCACAAGCGTTGGCCTTGTTTGTATGTCATGTTGACATGCACATGGGTCTGGGCCAAATAACACTCAGTGTGTGAACTGGAATTCGAAGTTTTCAAACAATTCAAAGTTTTGGGAATATACATTGTAAGATCACAAAATATTGTTTGCTGTGTAGCAATCTTAAGTCTCTGTATTTAATTGACAAATATTGTGTGTACAGCCACTCCAATTTGTACCATCAAGATATTTTTTCTCCTAATTAAAAGTTTGTTCATACTATTTTGTGCTTTGAAATTGTCTTCTAAATACACTATTATGGACAGTTTTTGTTTAACCATGTTTGCAAAATGCAAATGCATTAAATACTGGGGTGAGGTTCCATGTAGCCTTACATTCTGAAAGTATTTTTTTACTCTGCAGCTAGGTGGTGCTAGAGAAGTTGCTTGTCTCATCAATCTTGCTGACCCCAGATCACAATTCCATTCAATATTTTGCACATGTAACACGCAGTAAAGAGTACTTATCGTTTGCTGACACTTGGTTTCACGTTCAATGTAAAAACAATTTCCGCAACTGTTGTTCTCAAAGAAGTGATGCTGAATATTATTAAGGAAGTAACCAGCTCAGCAAAGGCAGCACTCATCACGGCTTCACCATTCATTTTACAGAGAATGTAAATTGTTTCGTTTTCAAATCAAAATCTCTGCCGGCTACCAGGAGTGGGGTTCGAACCCACGAGGATATATATCCATTGGATCTTAAGTCCAACGCCTTAACCACTCGGCCATCCTGGTGGCGCCACGTATTCGGTCTTCTGTTAAGTTCAAAGCATCACCTGTACTAATAATTACTATTACTAATCGTTATTGGTTTTTGGTCATACTATGGTCAAATTTGTTATTGTTTCCCTGGTCATGCCAAAGCTAGTGTTTAAAAGCCACATGCATTACTTGAGTGCGGCAAAGGGGTTTTGTATTCGAGAAAAATGTAAAGTCAACAATCATGATGGTATTTGAATGCCATATCTTTCACAAAAAAAGTGTTTGTTGATGGTAATCTCTGAATCTTTTAGCATTTTGTTTTATTTTTCCACCTTAGTAATGTTATTGTCAAAGCATTACTTTGAGAGTATATTAGCAGAATGGGACTTGCCCAACAATGAAGAAAAGCGTGTCAAAGAAACGTGTTCCCACGTGCTACGTTCACTTAATTGCAACATGAGTGTTGCAATAACATTGACTCGACGTGCGAGAGATTTATCCAAACAAACATATTAAAGATTTTTAATAGATAATAGAAGATATTTAAGCAAATTATGAGACCATTCTATTTTTTGAGAAAGCAATTTGGATTCTGCTTGAAATGTATAGACAAATCCTTGCAATATTAGCGTATACACTCACACGAAAGACAACTGAAAATATATGGACATTTCAAAGCAGCCCAATGTCTTCATAACATCCATCCATCCATTGTCAGAGCCGCTTATCCTGTGTAGGGTCGCGGGGGGGCTGGAGCCTATCCCAGCTAACTTAGGCGAGGGGTACACCCTGGACAGATCGCCAATCCATCGCAGGGCTAACACATAGACATACAATCATTCATACACACATTCACACCTACGGACAATTTGGAGTCATCAATTTACCTGCATGTTTTTGGAATGTGGGAGGAAACCGGAGTACCCGGAGGAAACCCACGCAAACACGGGGAGAACATGCAAACTCCACACAGAAAGGTCCTCAGGCGGGATTAGAAC
>JAVQJS010070625.1:0-12500 GCA_036024795.1 Galaxias rostratus | reverse complement strand
CTTCCCACTAGCTTTCAAGACCTGCTGTCATCGTTCACAGGATTCAAAAGGGGTGCCGCATGTCAAGCTCCTTGTCTTACTTTTCTCTTTAGAGACAAACTTCTTGGTTTTTTTCCTGATCCTGACGAAGGAATCCATGTGCATCTTGAATATTCTTGTAATGGTTCTTTTCATTTTTGGTTGGCGAACAAATCCAACAAATTGGAAAGTATATCAGTTGGATACACCTAGATCGAACCTGTATGAATAGTTTGAATTAGTGATTAAAAAAGACAATATGCTTCTGCAATATGCTTATGACTCTGCTTGCATTGTTTATCGAGACACTTTCATTTGCATTTTTTTGTCTAAATGAGACGTGTCATGTCCCATTAAACATCTCCATCGCCCACGGAGAGACATAAAGCAGACAAAGCCACAGACCAGCAGCAGCTGCTGAGCAGCGAGGAACCTGTTGATGGATACAGGTGTCTGTGTGCGTTTCTCACGTCTCCAGAGTCCCTCCACTCGGAGACCCAAACACCCCTACGTCCCCCCCCACCCCCTCCCCAAGTGAACCACGGCCCAAACGGGTGAGACAGGTCACAAATTACCCCGGTCACTTAGGAACACCACGGAGCATAGGAGCGCTCCACGCTGTTACCAAAACGATAAATAACCTTTGGATTGAACTCAGGACAGCCTGATGGAGTTTTTGCGGGAATAAAATGAAACGCCAGTTTTTCTTTGCACAACACAGGACTAAGGCCCCCGGTGCCATGGGAGGGATATATTTGCATCCTTCACACTCCCGACCTCAGTCTAGCACTCCCTGGGTGCCTCTGCAGCCCACTTACATTAGGCTCACTCATCGTTTCCTCGACCAGCTGACTTTGACAGAAGGTAAACAATTGACAAAACACACACACACACACACACACACACACACACACACACACACACACACACAAGGCAGACAGAAAACAGTCTCTCCATAATCGGTCATGCACGCACACAGGGGAGATTTAACATTCAATTGGGGCCAGAAATACAACAACAAAAAATGCTGCCTTGTTCCTTTTACTTAAAAAATATCTTCTTAGCCCCATCGTCACCTTGATCTGGCAGTGAAAGACCGCACTACGCCCACCCCTCACCCGCCCCAATACTCCACAGTAAACTATGACATCAGGTTGGGTGGGTCCCTTTGCCTGGGAGTGACATTTCAAAGTTTTCTTGGCTCATGAGAATCAGGGGAGACAGAAGGTGATGGGGAAGGCAACTCAAATCAAATTAAACTCATTTGTATAGCACACTTCATACACAATGGCAATTCAATGTGCTTTACAAATAGCGCCCATAACAGCGTCCTTAGGTCTTGCCTTAGAATTCCACTTGTCAAGAGGAAAGTATACTTCCTACTGTTCAGTTAGAAAATACAATATGTATTTAGAAATCTAGATTTAGAGAAGGAATTCCAACAGACAATTTAAAAAATCTCTATAATTCAAAAGTTGAAAGTTGATTAATTGAACCTGCTTTTCAGGCTTTTAAAAAATCAGTAGGTATTTTCTGTTTTCTTTTCTATCCTATTGTCATTGGCCTGGTACCCTTTCATTGATTTCACTGAAGAATGCAAAAGTGCACTTGTTTTGAAGTGCAAAAGGTCAGAAGGTCGAATTTAGGTGGGGTCAGCGCAAAACTTGGATGTGCAAAACACTATGGAACTAGAAATACCGTTGTTGTAGCTCTGCAAACACACACACAAACACACACACACACCTGCACACAAACACACCTGCGCGCAAACACACACACACACACACACACACACACACACACACACACACACAGAAATACAATAAGCATATCCCCCTTACGTTTCAAAACATCATCAGTCTTTGATGGTTTTCTGCGCTTTCTTAAGAAAATCATCAAAGACTGTAGCCACCTATGCTATGGTCTGTTCTCGCTGCTGCCGTCTGGTTGACGCTACCGGAGCATCCGGGCAGGGATGACCAGACTCACAAACAGTTTTTTCCCCCAGACCATCAGGCTTCTCAACGAGTAACATTAACCCCGGGGATCACATTGATCACACGACTCTCATATGTATGCTCACTCCCTATGTACGTTCAATGCGCACCATCACATCACAATGCTATGCACATATTCATCAACACTCCTGCACTTTATATATTATACATTATATTATACATTATAATATTTTGTACTCCAATTCCCACTCACTGTCCATATCCCCCATCTGTACATATGATGTATCTTAATAAATTTTATATTATTTACATTTCTGGTATGGATATTTTGGCTCTGTTCGATGTAGTTGCGGCTTGCCATGTCATAAGAATTTCTTTGCTCAGAATGATCCTGTATTATACTGTGCACTTGACAAATAAAACACTTCGAACTTTTAAACTTGAAACCTTCTAATGTCCATATTCCTTTCCATAACCACCAACAGGTGGCAGTATTGGCCACATGTAATCCTAACTGGCTGGTAAAAAAAATCTAGTCTCTGTCCTGTCCAGCTGTTGGCCAGCCGGTCTCTCTTTTTCTCTCCTAGCAACCTCTGCTCTTCTGCCAGACACTTTTTACAGCCTAATGCAGTCTACTGAGGAGGAATTCCCTAGCTGCACTACACACAGACACTGTTCTTAGAACTAGAGAAAACCAGTGTGTCCGCGTGCCCTTTGAATACACTGCCTTTCGGCAACATGTGCAAGTCTGGGTATATGTTTTGCATGTTTGCAGCATATATGAATAGGTGTGTGTTTGTTCTGTGAGCTTCTTTATTACTTATGTCTGCAGTGCAAATGTGTGCTTCTCCCTGAGCGTGTATGTGTCTGTATTCTGTGTTTTTTTTCTTTGTGTGTGTCTGCATAATGTATGCATGCAGTGAGCGAAATCATGTGCGCGAGTGAGTGTGTGTGTTTTATTTTTTGTGAGTGTTTTGTGTGTCTACAGTATTTATGTATGCTTCTCTGTGTGAATGAGTGTGAATGAGGGAGTGAGATTGTGTGTGTATGTGCGTGTGCGTGTGTGTGTGTGTGTGTGTGTGTGCGTGCGTCCCGCTCCTCACCCACACACTGGTTCCACTGGTAGTGCTGCGTGTAGCCCTGAGGGCAGCTGCAGCGGTAGCCCCCCATCATGTTCTGGCAGCCATGTTGACACCTGTGGCTTCCCTCGCACTCGTTCACATCTACACAGGGAGGGGAGGGCAGCGTCAGTGACCCGGGCCTTCCTCCAAGCTTATCGGGATCCGTAGGGAAGCACGAATCAGCCAGGGAGGAACCAGAACGGCGTCGGGGAGAACATGCCATGCGACAGCGCCGTTCCACACGGAGATCCCGCGCCCCGGGGAACGTGTTCTTTCGGGCTGATAAGAGCAGCACGTGGCCGGGCCGCTCCGAACGCAGTGGCACTCGGATGGATCCTGGCCGCTGTTTAACTCACTAGGAATCCCTGGCGTCTGGTTCCACTCACCTTATCTCAGCGGCATCTCAAGCAGCAGCACTGCTAAAGATCCTCCGAGGGGAGCCTTAAACGTTTCCTCGAGGGATGTTTGAAGGATCCCGCTCGGCAGTGCCACATTCATTACTGCCCCCCTAATCGACTGCCAAATCTGGATCTTTACATAGAAAAGAATTCAGCCCTATTATTGGATTGGCAGATCAAAGTCCCCATCTGCTTCCTATTCACACGTGGCGGAGGAAAATATAAGGTGAGCCAGTTCAACTTTTTTTGTGCATAGGATTCAGCCCAGGCTCCACGGATTACGCTCTGGAGTAAACGCAGACCAGGTAAATCCTGAAGGACTCGAGGTTAGCTGGGTCCCGACCGCGGAAAACAACCGCTTATAGATTCCAAGCCATTTACCACCGTCCTAAAATGCCAAATGCTGCAGTTTTGAGTCCCCTTCAGAAATGATCCCTTTGCCGGTGAAAAGGCTAATTATCTTTGTTTTTTGGAGTAGGCAATACTCAGGGTAAGCCCTCGTAATAGTGTCTGGGCTGGCACAGCCTCAGTGGGCTCTTTAAGATGCCAGGGGAGGCGCTAATGGTTCTGAGGAAAGCCGGGACTGGGTCAGAGTTTGGAAAGAGTCAACGCGAGACGTAGGCAATTTGTTTTTGTAGCCCGCACTAAAAACGAAACGAGTCCTTCGAAAGCTTGGCCACCTGTGCTCAGAGAGCCTGGGCTTGGAATCGACTGGGCCATAAAATGGGGTGCCTGCTACTTAACTGGTCGTGGGAAGAGAGAGAGAGAGAGAGAGAGAGAGAGAGAGAGAGAGACACAGAGAGAGAGAGAGAGAAAGAGAAAGAGAGTAGAGGTGCTCCGAGTTCAGACTGATAGAACAAATTATGACAAGGTGCCAGACAAAATTGTTTTCAAGACTACAAAAGGACCTTGAATGAACTGGACTCCTCATAACTTAAGGCTACGATACTAATATTAACAATGTGCAGCTGAAATGACTTGATTTTCTTGCCCTGTTTGCTTTTAAAAAGACATAACTGGGCTCCTATATGGATTCAAGTGTATGTATATCTAAGTGATTAAAAAAGTTACTGGCATGCTGTGGACCATGCTAGGGAATTGACCAATTTCACAGTGTGTAGCTTTCAACTATGAGCGAACAGCAAGAGGGCGGCCTCCTCAGAACCATGGTTTCCTGTCAGAGCATCGTATCAACCTGCTGGTGAAAGATCCTGGTCTCCCCCGTTTGAAACCCAATTTCTCTCCAAACTTCACCAAAGCTCCTTGGCGATTCCAATACGGAGACAAAAGAGAGTTCAGCATGACAAAAAGCAACGGAACTCTGAGGACGGAGAACGGCCAGAGAGAGGTTATGGCGAGGTCATACCGCTGTTGTGAGAGAGGAGACGAGCGATACCACAAGACCACTAATTAACCATTTCCTGCAGAAGTAATCAAATATACTACAGTACCATATACTGGGTTTTGAGGTTCAACTAATGCACTTTGTCACCTCTGGAAGTCTGACTCAAAACACAAAGCACACAAATGTTTGCTGACAGTTTCTCTATCAAAGACAAAGAGACAATAACAAAAGTTTCACTTTTCAAAAGAGCATGTCTACATGCATAAATTGCAATTTACCTTAATTTGTATGCGTCCTAGTATGGCAATGATGAAAAGAAAACGTGTGCAACTATACTGAATCTAATATATAAATAAAAGGCTTGAATTTAATTTGCCTACAGGGCGTTAGACACTAATGTCTCTGATGCAATGAAATCAATATGGCTAGTGAGTGAATTGAATGCTTTATGAGTGTGCATGTGTAAACATGTGTGTATGAATGCATACGTGCATATGCCGGTTTGTGTTAGTGTGTTTGTGTCTAGGCTGCATGCTGCCATGTTTGAACGCTCCACTCCCAGGAGTTTCAGTGTACAAAATGAAATCCACTGCAAACCTACAGGGCAACATGAGTGAACAAATACAATAATTCAATTTGCTCTTCAATTACATTCACATTGAGGCATTCTCCCCCCTTTAATTAAACTGTTGTACACATTGGTGCGGAGCAGTGGCAAATATAATCAAATAAAATCTATCACAGGGCCCAATATGCCGTCTGACAAAACAAAATGAGGGATGCGACATAGAGAGCCTTGCTTTTGTGTGAAGCAAATCACAAAATTGTTAGTGTGAAATGACGTTCAAGCAACAGGCGGCAAACAAACTGAAACTAATTAACACATTTCAAAGGGTTCGGAATGATAAGAATGAACATGACATGCATACTCAGCTTTGAATTTCATAGTTTTCTACCAGAGACATATTTCAAATGCAGGCACATCAAATAAATGGTTTCATTAAAAATGAAAGCAAATGACACCATAAGTTAATAGGAATCAAAATGATCTGGATTGTACTGACGCTCCATCATACGTGCTCTCATCAATATCACATTGGGCACAATAAACTGATATTGAACCGATCTGCTAAAATAAAAATAAAAACACTGCTAGTCGGAGTATTCAGGAACATTCCTCTCAGAACCAAGAGGTCAGGGCACCTATCGATGAGACCAGACACAGAGATTTTAAAAAATGCTCTCACGGGGCAGAATGTGCTTCCAGTCTCGGTCGGACCTTGTGGCACAGGAGTTGCAGTCCGACTTTACACTAAGTAGAGGCTACAACATGAAAAGTTTCAAGAAAAGAATTCAAAAGCAAACTACATTCCGTCAGCCACGACCTCGGCAGTGCAAAGGCATGTCATTACAAAACAATCAAGAACACGCCCAAGCTTTGTACCCGTCCATATTCAATTCAAATTGAACAGCAGTAAAGCTCGCCAGACAGATGGGTTTAAAGAGCCACGCTTACCACTTTGACAAGACGACACAAACACGGTATTGGCAAACAAATATCACTGTATCATTGCTATGCAAAACAGCGTTTTACCTCCATCTATCAACAACAGAGGTGGTGACACCTCCCATGAATATGCATGAGTTTATGGCAATTAAAAACTTGTCAGTGGTGAGTCGCCAAAGGAGGAGACAATGATAGTGCAGGCAGCAGAGCTGCAGGCTATTCATTGGAATGGAGATGTGATTCTTCTCCTCCACACTTCAGCTACTTTATTGGTTTTGTAATTGAGATTTTTTTTTTTTTTTTTCTTCCTTCCTTCCTTCCTTCCTCCTCTGCCTCTCTCACTCCCTGCACACTCTTTCCTACTCAGGATCCTGGCATCTAACACAGTTTTGGCTTGGAAGAAAAATAAAAAAGAGAGAGGGAGAGAGAGAAAGAGAGCGAGAGAGAGAGAGACATGGGGAGAGAGAGAGAAAAACATAGGGAGAGAGAGAGATGGAAAGTCATGCATGCGTTTCTGCATATACAGTACGTGTTGTAAAGGTAATGTGTGCCCATATGTTATATGGTTTATAAGAGTGTGTCTCTGGGCGTGTGCGTCTGTCTGTTCCAACAGCAGACTGTGACTTAGGCTCATCTAATAGAATTCATTGATACACTGGAGTGTAGCACAGCTTGTGAAGCGGAGAATAATTAGTTACACTTTTAGACCGAACTAATCTCAAAGCAGAATGCTTCTTGTTTCCTTTAAATTTATGGGCAGCTTGGAAAAAAGGCAATGTGCGACTGAGAGGAAGAGAGGAGGGTGACTGTGTGTATGTGTGTGTGTGCGTGGGTGGGCTGTATACACTTTATTACAACCAGAGAAGAAACAAAAAAAATGGGCATACTTTCTTCCATCCCCAACTACTGCCTCCCTCCGTTCTTTGTGGTAAGTGGGATGTCAAATTAGCATGTAAAACGACTCATCAAGGGCTATTAAAGTCAGGCCGGTATCTGCACTGTAAAGAATCATAAAACAAAGGCCAGCTAAATGTCCCTGTACTGTCTGTCGCTCACGATAGCAAAGGCAGAGGGGACCGGATAGGAGAAAGGGGGAGATGTAGAGGAGGGAGGGGCAGAGGAGAGCCGGGTGGGGGTGGACATGGGCCTCAATAATGGCAGATGCTCTCAGTGAATACACCAATAATAGGCTATTAGGTATAACAAATAATATGATGTACTACAAGGTGACCAGGTAGGTAGGTAGATAGACACAGACAGATGGACAGACGGGACGGGACGGGACGGGACGGGACGGGACGGGACGGGACAGACAGACAGACAGACAGACAGACAGACAGACAGACAGACAGACAGACAGACAGACAGACAGACAGACAGACAGACGGCTAAAATAAATATAGGCACAAAGAAAGCTAGAAGGAAATATAGGTTGAAGGAAATACTCAAACAAAAAGGAACAACAAAAGCTACAAAAAAGTGGTGACGGATGGAAAGAAAAAAAAAAGAGAAAGGGGTGTGATGGAGACAGATTGAAAGAGAGACAAAAGATTAAAGAGTCAAAAGAAAGGCAGCCCATTGAATGGCAGACGCATGAATCCAATCCTGAGCTGAGCTATTCCCTCTACTGGCACACTCTGGTATGAACCTGACAATATACCTTTAACGGTTCTCACGCTTCCTTTCTCTTCTCCTTCCATGCCTCCTTCTTTTGTCGTTCTTCCTCCTCCGACTTTTGCTCCTCCTTTCCTCCCTCCATTTATTTTCACCCCCATCCCTTCACCATTCCTACACTTGTCCCCCCATTTCAATTGTGCATCTACGCGGTGCACGTTCACGTATGACGGGAGGAGGGCACAGTGAACCGTAATGGAGGAGAAGTGAGGCAACGCGTTCAGTGAGCATCCTGTGGGCTGTAATGGTACATATCAAAGCACAGTGGAGCAATGTGATGTGCAGGCAGAGTGTATGTACAAACAAGCTCCCTATTACAGGTCATTATTCTGGTGTTAGGGGGAGCGGGCCAGGTACACTACATCCATTAGGACCTCGGAACATTCCAGTCACCACAATTGGGCCATAGGTGGGAAGATGAATGTCCCCTTAGGATATAGGGTTGGTTTCATGTAGCTGGATGTTCAACATTGAAAGCTGCTAAGGATTGTAAATAAACATCTACAAAGATAAACAAGAACACACTGTAGACAGCCAAGTCATTAAATGACTAGTTTTGTATCAATAAACCACCAGATGTGTTGTTTAGTGATTGCACTGAAAGTATGCACATTAACTCCATTAAAGAAGGACTCGTAATTGGATAATACCATGCCAATTAGAGTATTTCTCCAACACTTCTCTGCAGGGGAAATCAACCCGTATCTGGCTGTAAGGGAGAGATAAAATAGGGCTTGGTATTTTTAAACATGATGCCAGTGAGAGTTATCAGTGTTCCTGTCTGTGCTGCCTGTACTTGCACTTCTAAAACTTAATTTGATGTGAAAACGCCAACCGCAGGAAAAATTATCACTCCAAAAGGAAACATTGGTTGTGACCTTCCCATGTCAAACTCCAAAACCGCTAGAACAAATATTGAAAGTCAATTTAATTTGGCGGGCAAGACACAGCGATGGTGGGGGGCGTTTACAGACAGAGGTTTATGAAGCCTGGGTATCAAGCAGTAAAACAGGCCGCTAACCCAACACCTAGCGCATGTGTTTGGCTGCTCACTGTATCGCCGGTCCGATCTTGTTTATGGAGCCGCTGACCTTGGCGGCCCACAATTCATTGCATATCACCGGCATTTCTTTTGACATAGGCAACGAGGGAGACAAACATCTGTAATAAAAACAGGGATGGAGTCGCCACGAAGGCGTGGAACAGTGAAAATTAAAAGAGTGCTCTGCATTGATCTTCAATTGCTGCACACAGTGCTTCTGTCAAGCCAAGCATACGGCCTTAACATATCCGCATGTGAGACGCAGTCAAAATCAATATGAACCGCGGGTTATGATGTCAGTGCAGCATGCATGGTGTGAGTGACACCATTTTGTGTGTGTGCGTGTGTGTTTGTGTGAATGTAAGAGAGTATGCTCGCGCAAACATTGGTGGCGGTGAAGATCAATGCACAGCCTGTCAGTGTGAATGTGAGGCGGAAGGAGGTTGGATTGGTTGACGGACGAAGACAAAAGGAGAGAGAGAAGGCGATGACAACACATCTTTTGTTTGGTCAATATCTTGTCACGCAATAAAGCCCGGTATGTTGTATGCCAACTGCACGATCTGGCAAGGACCATTTATTGATCCATGAACAGGGCTATTTCAAATGGACAGCGCTTTGTGCCAAGCAAGACACTCCACCTGTGCATATAGCATTGCAACAAGGCTTATACCCTGTGGAACCTAAACATTTGACTAGACATGTGTAACATTTCCACCTTTAGGTATTACAACACTAGGTCTATGTTTCCTTACATTCATCTATATGTGTATCTGCAAGTTCAAGAGAAAATGGTACAGCTAAGGAGGACGGACAACATAAGGTGCTTTACTTTAACTATTTTAATGCCTTGTAATTTGAAGGAACAATTGGATCACTGTAAGTATGCCAAAATGAAGGCATATTTGTGCATCTCTGTGAGTATTCTGAATGGAGGGATCTCAGCTGTAGAGGACTGGCTGAGACTAAAGGCTCTATCTCTCTCTCTCTCTCTCTCTCTCTCTCTCTCTCTCTCTCTCTCTCTCTCTCTCTCTCTCACAGACACACACACACACACACACACACACACTCACACGCACACACAAACCCCATTTGTTAGTAGGGTGGGCTCGCTCAAAGCACAGCCTTGAGACAAACAACACACAAAGAGATGGGGAAAGAGGAGAAAATGGTGTGTGTGTGTCTGCCTATGACTGTGTGTATTGTTTGAGTTTGTGCGTTTTGTGCGTGTATGGGTAATTGTGTGCCATTGTTTGTTTGTATTTGAGCATGTTGTGTGCTGACTGCCTTTGGTGTGTGTGTATTCTTTCTCTGTCCACTGTGTGTATTCTTTGTGTGGCCTTTTTCTCACTCTGTGTGGGTCTCTCTCTCTCTCTCTCTCTCTCTCTCTCTCTCTCTCTCTCTCTCTGTGTGTGTGTGTGTGTGTCTTTGTAAATGCCAGTGACAGATCACAGAGACCCTCCCTGAGGACTGCCCTGAGAACACCTGTTAAACCAGAACAGAGCCTGAGGCACTTTCACCTGCCTCTCTTCTGTCACCGGGCTCCCTGCATCGGGCCGCCTGCCGGACGGACTGACAACACCTCCATGGTGCCCCCTCCACACCCACACCCTTCACCTGAACAGCCGGCCCAGTAAAGCTAGTTTGTAATAAACGTGTTAATTGCGACAATAATAAGCATACCTCTGTGAATCGGAAAGAGAGGGATAACAACCAAGGCTTTATTGGCCACATGTCTCTCTCAAGGATAGTCTATATCATCCTGTATGAATAATAATACATAGATCATTCTTATAAATACATGGATTCCCCTTGGCCTTTTCACATCTCAGTAACAGACAGAGCTCCTACAAACAAAGCCGGGATAGGCAACTATTATACACAAGAACAAATTAAACATGGACGTTAAAGCCGGGATGTGTAATCTACTTGTAGGAGGTGATTTTAGTGCCCCCTAGAGGCCCTATTATGCTTCCTTGGTTTGCCCCTTTCATTTAGTATGTTAAATTGCTTTTTGTGCATCTACAATGTCTGAAAAGATACAAAGCCTATGGTATACACCAAAGGGAACTACTCTCTCTCTCACACACATGCTTCTGAAGTGCCTGAAACGTCTTATTTGTAGTCTGGTATTTTTTCCCATAACTGATCTACATCACTAAGTCACACAATCGCATAATGCCCACCTAGCAGCTAGTACGGCATGTCGTCAAACAGAGATAGTCAGAGCAGAAACCGGGGAAGTTTGGAGAATGGTTTTGCCATGACAGGAAAAGGCAGTTTTTGTCAGTAAAAAAAAAAATTCCCATTGTTTGGCCAGCCAATCAGAGCAGTTGAGAGGGGAGCCTTAGAAAGACAAGGGCTAAAACAAAGTGTTTCAGACAGAGGCTGAATAGAGGTGCTGCAGACCAAGCCAGTTTGGAGTTTTTTTATTGATTAAAATGCGGAAATCTCATTTTATAGGAATCTTAAACAAAGGAATGAAACTGAACATTTGTGTAAAAGGGTCTATTTAACAGACAGATTAAGTTAGATACAGCAGTAAAATAGTGTCAACGCTATATTGTAGCCTAACATGGCACGCTAAAGGTGCTAAAACAGCATTAGTAGACACTTTCAAAGGATTATATCTATAAAGCCAGATCTCACATGTTAATAATACTTGAAATAATTTTTCTAATAGGCCACAGTTGCATTAAACAGGTATATTGGAAATGATATCTCACAAAGTCTTGCTGTAATATTGCTTTGACTGAGCGAACACTTTTTAAGTGAATCTGACAAGGCATGTGTTTTAGGCAAGAGTAAAAACTTCAACATGTCCATTCACGTTGGATGAAACTATGCAAATGCTGTTCATAAAGACATACATTCAATGAATAGATTCCAGACTGGATGTAAACACACTATGCTTATTTGTAACTTTGGTTACAAAGGTTTAGTTCCAAATCACAAATCATGTATATTTTTCATAAAACCAATGCATCTCAGAAAGAGAGAGAGTGAGAGAGAGAGAGAGAGAGAGAGAGATTTGAGAAGCTTTACATCATGAACTAGACCCTACAAGGTAAGCATAATGCAGCTATGGAAACGGCCGTCTACCAAAGTGCATTGAGCCTTGCGGTCCCTGCGTCATGTAACTAAGCACATACATTTCCATCAGACTCAACCTATTGATTTGCCCCTAGGGCCTGCCATTATTCATCCCAAGGACATATCACTCCTTCTACTCTTAATGTAACTACCCATTCACACTAATTGTAATAGGAGTCGTTTGAATATCGTTGTCAAAAAAGAAAAAAGAAAAGAGAGGAAAACGATCAATACATGACCGTTAATGGATACCTTTTAGGAGAATGGTTAGCCATACTATGTACGTTGTAAGAAATGTATACGGATTATTTATAAAATAGTGCCATTTGTGGCACTCACAATTA
>JAVQJS010070616.1:0-10355 GCA_036024795.1 Galaxias rostratus | reverse complement strand
ATATATATATATATATATATATATATAGCACATTCTGAACCTGCTTGGAAATGGGATTTGTAGCTGACAGATGCCAGTTGGAGAGGGAAAGAAACAGTACACTGTGCAATGTCTTTGCTCTGGTTAGTAAATCCAGTACGTTCCCTAATTCAATCCTATTTTTCATATGCTGCGTCAACCTCACACCTGGTGCATGTGGTATTCGCGTACGCTCTTCAGTGCAATGACGTTGGTCCCACCATGGTAAGTTTCTGCCGTTTTGGGACAAAAGTGTGACATGCTCCCCACAGTGGAAACAAAATCCCTCAAATTTGATTCTGAGACAAAACCAAAACGGAGTTTCTAACCTGGGAAGCCAAGTATCTTTGACGATAAGAGGAGCTGGATTTTCAGTGTGGGAGTGAGGCCTAATAGGGATGGATGGTGTTCATAAGGGCACCTGTCTGAAGACGATGGTTTCAGAGTATTCTTCATCAAATAAGGAGTGGAAATAAAGACTGCCATCAAGGCAGCCGTAATGCCTCCTTATCCCCCAATCTGTGAAATGGCACAATCTCTCTGGCCAGGCCTCTTATTTGATTGTCATAAATCTCACTGGATCACATTATCTTGGCACATCCATTACCGATGATGGCCATTTTGATGCATGGCAAACTGACAAGCAGAGCACATTTTCAACTCTTAAGCACATTTTGAGTTAAGATATCTTACTTTTCATTAACGATTGGCATTCCAGACCAATATAGCTCTCAGTCCTTCTATGACTTACTGGTGGGGGTAAACTCATTTGATGACAATGTCAGGCTCCCAGGAGATTTCATGAACGCACCCAAAGACTTTAGGTCCACAGAAGACAGTAACGGTAGCAATCTAAACTAAGACAGTGGAATGCCTCACTGAGTACTAACAGTGCACTGAGACCCAATATTAAAATAAGAACACAAAACAATTTTTCTTGTCCTGGGATACATTTTGTGTACACCTGTGATACACGTTCTGTTAGTTTGTCAGTCATAGCAATTAAAATATGTTCTTTGGTATCGAAGAAAGAGCTGTACACAGATACTCTCATCACTTTGACGAGGGAAAACCTATTTTAACGATGAATATGAGTCACTTCAGCACAGCACTTGAGTAGGGTAATCACATGAAAATGGTGACAAGGCTTATCAAAGTCTTCACCATCATTCCTTGTCCGTAAACCTAAGGGGGGTTTTGATGGTCAAAGTAGGTAATCATCTGTGATCATTGTGTTATTACTAACTTAACTACATCATGATGGTGTTTATTTATGATTATTTATTTAATTCTTAGTCAAAATATCATCCTTATCTACTAACAAAAATACCTTTATCAAATTTAAAAACAAATTTGGAAACAAAAAAAAAAGTATAATAAATGATTGATAGACGATTGTCGAAGAGATCTTGAATGACTCAACACACAGAGTAATAGAGTTAAAAGTTTGTGTTTAAATGGTTTGATTTGTTTCACAACTAAAACCGTGATAAACAATTATGACTAACAATGGCTGGCGCATCTAGCAACAATGGCAGAGTAGCAACTCAAACACATTTTCCATGTTCAGTTCTGCTTAATTGATCAGCCAGGCGTGTCACGGCCACACACCAATTACTGTTTTGATTCCAGCCTCAATAAAGCACTAATTACGAACATATGTTAATGCACTTGACAACAGCATATTAAAACCTCCGAAAATAAAATGTATTTTTTCGGAAACAATGGCAACCGGGGAGCAAAATTAGCAGTTGGAGTGAATAAAACATACCCATAGCCACAGTTTCAAGGTTGTCTCTGATCATTCTATGTTAATCAAGGCATTGCATTCTTTCAGTTGCATTCGTGTTCATAGGCGTGTGTCACAATTGTATGTAGCAATCATAATAAAAAGTTTTGAGTCATTGTGAAATCTTTTAACGTCGACAAGATAATTACCAAGCTGCTTCAGCTGCACTTAAAAACATACCCTTTTGTTAATTCCCCATGTGGTAATTGACAGTGCCTTTCGTTGCAGCATTGACGCGACGTGAAACTCTTGAAGGACCGAGACCGAACGGAGGGGCGGTTAATGGTGGCGGAACTTCGGCAGTCAAGTCCTGACGTCTCTGAGGGCCGCGTGAGAGGTGGCACCTACGCAGTTTAATGCTCGCTGCGCGAGCGCTGATGTAAACGGGGGTAACCGATGCTCACTGGGGCGTCGTTCAGCTGCCAGATGAGGCCTTGTTGCAGAGGACGGGTAAGGACAGGGAAAAGCAGGTTGGCAGACAATAATCTATAAAACTTTTTCCACGGACTCGCAGATGAAATGGGGTTGCCACACCCCCTACAAAAAATGCAAGCGATGTTAATGTGAGGTGAAAAGGACACTGAAGGACTTGTTTTCTCATAAATATCTCACATTGCTATATACGGTAATTACTTTATGCTGTTCGAGATGGGGCACATTTCGTAGGACCTGAATATAAGGCATCCCTCAGGGTTCGTGGAGGCTGCACGGTGTTACCCTATCATAGCCATGCATCACAGAGCGATTCCCTGCTGTGTATTATCATTATTTATTTATTTATACCTGGTCGGCTGACTGAGACTATTCCTCTTTTGCAACAGTAGCAAGTTCACCTGGCACTTCATGAAAAATTAAATAAAACGACAGAAAACAAATGATGTGAACTAAACATATCAGATAAATGACCCAAATGTCCTAACGTTCAGTGTGCATATCCCACTTTCTTAATGCACATTGCTCTCTCGACCACAGTCCATTCAATGCATTGTGTCTGAGCGTGACGCTGGAGAATGTGACTTTCTGTCTAAGTCAAGCACTCCTCTTCATAAAAGGTTTACGTGGACGATGTCTTTGGCCGAAGCTGCCAGTGCCACCCTGTTCTTTTCCCTACGCTTTATGACCCATCAAATAGTGCCTGCAGGTGTTAGGGTTTCAGAGTGCCTATTTCAATGCTGCTCCCTAACCTTTCCTCCTCGTCATTTCTCCCTACTCAATGCAACCCTGCTGTCTCATTCTCTCTCTCCTCACAATGCGACCCTTCTCTCTCTCTCTCTCTCTCTCTCTCTCTCTCTCTCTCTCTCTCTCTCTCTTCAGAATACAACCCTGCTATCCCTCTCTCTCTCGCTCTCTCTCTCTCTCTTTAGAATACAACCCTGCTCTCTCTGTCTCTCTTTCTCTCTCTCTAACTATACATATAGATCTTATATATTCCTCTTTTCACTCAGGCTCAACTCGTTTTTGTCTCTAACCTTTTCTTCTATTCTCACCTTTTCTTTTTCCCCTCCTCCCCTACTCTTCTCCCCTCCTAATAAACTAAAATTTTCCCTTGCCGAACCTTTTTTCTCCTCCCTCTGTGTGCTCTCTCAATCCACTCCATACCTCCTTTTTCTCCCCTGTCTTTCCTCCCATCCCGCCATGTCCTTCTTGGTCCTTCCTGTGTGGAGCTGCCAGTAGAGCGGTGTGTGTGTGTGTGTGTGTGTGTCGGTGTGTGTGTCGGTGTGTGTGTGTGTCGGTGTGTGTGTCGGTGTGTGTCGGTGTGTGTGTGTCGGTGTGTGTGGGTGTGTGTGTGTCGGTGTGTGTGTGTGTGTGTTTAGGGGGGGAGGGGGGGTAGAAGGTGGATAGCCGCTGACACATCAAGGCAAGCTGAGGTCATCTACCTTGTCAGAGTCTAGATGACGGACGACGTGACACATCCAGGTTCACCGAGAATTTCGTTCCAATCGCTCTTTTTTCTTTCAAGCGATTCGTAAACGACACGCTGTCCATCGTCCCCATCAGATGGACCAGTGACTCGTCACATCCAGTATCGTTCACCTCTACGGAGAGCGGTACGACTCGAAACCAAGTGCTGCAGATCAGGTGTTCCCTTGATGACTGCCGTGCTATAATTATCGTTAAGACCAATGTAATTTCCTGTTTGATGTTCCTTTGTCTAAATCGCATACCTCAAATTGTTGACCTGTTTTATAGAAAATGAAGCCCCTGTTTTTTCCCCCTTGCTGACCTGATTATACAGGCACTAACTGGCTCAGACACGCTCACAGTGTGTGGGCAGCAAAGCATGCATTGAACTATTTCTGACGTTGGGATGGTGCAAACAGCAGAGCAGAAGCCGGGGACAACATTGTGTTGGTGGAGAAAAGGCACCAGTGTGTGTGCAGGTGTGACCCGTGTTTATTTTCAGGTCATCTCTCTGATCAATGTGACGAAACAAATTTTTATCCAGTGGTATCTTGTCAAAATCGTATGAATAAACAGAAGTACGCTGCAAGAAATTCAATTAGCACTGGATATAAAAAAAAAAAACTAAAAAAAAGCAGCATCCTCTGCCAGTATTTGTCTCCATTTGCCCATCAAAGTCATTTGAGCGTTATTGTGATCCTATTAGCGGACCTTTCTAAATGGAGATTACTTCATTCAGCCGGGGAGAGAGATCTGACAGTAAAAGGGAGAGATAGGGTTGGCGGAGGGGAGGGAGGGAGGCCAAATGGAGGACTCTCTAAAAGACACCTGAATTGAGAATAATGAGACGGGGGGGAGAGACATCTCTTTCATCTACCGGCTGACTTAGAGCGTCTCTTTTATCATCGTCTGCAAACTCTGCATGCTTATGGGCCCGACGCATCAGCCTCTGGGGAGCTAAGAGACGTCTCACTTTCAAAGGATCCATCCCCCCCAAAAAATTTCCACGATTTTTTTTCCCCCATCGCTTTTTCAAACCCCACGGTGAGAGAATTTGAGTGTCGAAATGAGTGGAGACGTCCGTACTTTCCCACAGCAGCACGGATTGGGTTTGATACCAGCCCGGTGGGACTTTCTTATCATTGCACGGTGAGGGCGGTCCGGGAATCCTCGATGTAAGTTATTTACTAAGCTATCAGGCTGGGGAAAGGGGTTTGGAGCTTGGAGGACTTACACTTGATGTAATTGGCACTTTAAATAGTACTGAAACACATTTATTTAGTTTAGATTAGGGCGGAATTGGTATACAGTAATTATGCTTACATCAAGTACATTCAAATTCCAAGTCAACTCTCGATACGGAGCATCGTAGGTGTCCCTTTATTCTGCCACGAGGTAAAAGGTCAACCATACCCACAATGTTCATTTTCAGTTCACTAGGTGTGCCTAGAGACAGAAACAGAGATTGCAAAATCCCTCCGGTCTCACCGAGCAAGCAGAACAGGAAACATGCTTGCAGCCCCTGATCACTTCATCAGTACTAAGGACACGAGCATATCATAAAACCACGTTATTCAAGCATCTTGCATTGAGATTTTGTTTTGGTTGAATAATAAAAAATAAAAAAAACGTTATTCAAGTATTTAGCATTGAGATGTGTTTTTCTTTTCTTTTTTTTTTTAAACATGTTATTCGGTGTGACGACCAGCCCTGCCTTTCATCGGATTCCCTTACATTTATAGTGGTAATATTATTTTAGTTAAAGGGACAGTTTGGGGATGCAGGATATGCTGATGCCTACCCCTCTTCAGATGGAATGATCCATGTTGTGATTATAGGTCCAGTAGTGATTTAAATTGGTAACTAGATGAAGTTATGGTTTAGCCATGTAGCATAGCTTAGCAACAATGGCTGTAAGCGGGTCGCCATGGCTTCCCGATGATGGTTTCCGAACTCGAGTACGTTTTCCAGCCAACTCCGCAGCTGTCGTGCCACTCTTCCTGACAGACAGCAAACCGGGCAGTAAAAACTACACACCACACATCGACACTCTCTAATCACGTCCAATCAACATCGTGTGTGTATAATCTAGCAGCTAACCCCACCAAATACTCAGCTCTAAGAGGCTATAACCCTCTGATGAAGACGGTACATGGCCTGCGCGCACTGTTGTAAAGACTATGGCATTTGATTGCTATAGTAATATATATACGGTGTACAGTATTTATTGTAAAATATACAGCATGACCCAGGGACAATAAATGTGTGACTGTGTATTAGTGCACCCGGTTACAAGTTCAATTATATGCCATAACCTTACGCAGGTCATAGTCAAGAGAAATAATGTCATCAGGTATTCTAGGGACATCTGAAAACGTCATACTATATTTGAAGTACTTGGACCTGATTTTTAATTTGACTCTAATGGGCAATAGCCTCTCTGTCCAAAAGCTGAAGTTTCCCTCTGAATAGATCCGATTTGACCACGTCGTGCCAGAGGCATTTTATGCTGAACTCAAACTCGTTCCCTTTTTCCCAAACTCTTTGAGGAGACTGTCCAGTGAGAGGGAGAGAGGGTGACCGACGCTTCACGAGCGTTTATATTAAATGTTTAACCCCCAACTGATTCTCATCCAGTGGATTACTATTGATGTCGATGGGTACAGCAGATGCCAAAGTCCTTGGGACCCTGATAGTTGTTTCAAACAATGGTACCTCGACTCTCACTATGCAAACACAGGTTACTCCCGGTCATGTGGTACAGTTCCTGAAACAACTAACGATCACCACCATGGCCAATTTTCTCTGCAGTTCAAAGACATTATCCACTTATGAACCGCACAAACATATGTATTCGGGCAGTGAGCAGCACATTAACGAGACAAATTACTTGTGAGTTTGAAGCGTAATTACCATAGGAAATGACAGGCTTCTCCGCGATATGTGTGTTTTATCCCAATAATTGGCTGCAGAATTTGATGACAGAAAATTGCTGCTTCTCCAGCAATGGCATGCTCCGCCATCCAAGTGGTCTCCGAAGATCACAAATGCTGATTCGAACAGTTTTCCTTCTGGATAATTTGTAGTCTCTTAATCGCAAAACGGTCTCTCGGCATTCTGCTTGCACGTGCGCCGGCTCCCGTTTGATTTATGTGTTTAGGGGAAGCTGTAGCCGGTGAATAAACGTTTTCCCAAAGGCCACCGCCAGGCCCTGAAGAGTCACACAGCACAGCTGAATAAATAAAAAATAACTAATTGTTTGTTTAGATGGTGAAATATTAATACCGCAAATAATGCATGACGCTGTCAGTTTATATCACCGAGGGGGACTGCTGTGCACTTCGCATACCTTTGCTGACTGATGAAACATCAATGAGTATTAACCCTACATGTTGCAATCACATAATAATTCAGCAAATGTCACGGCGAGGGATTGAAGGTCGAATTGATTTGAATATTATATTATTCATAATATTATAGACCCCTCTGCAAACTCCATTGTCTAGGACAGATGTTAGAATCTCTTCAAAAACAACTTTGTTCTTTCTTGTATGTGAATAATATGTGAGACAGTCTAGGTTGCAGTAAATAATATAACCCTTGCTGTTGTTATTAAGAGATTGCAAATCACTGTGTCTAACTGATTACAGCTCTATCTCTGAGCACAATGCATACAGGAGATGCTAAGGGCTTGAAATCCAATCTTGTAGAAATAGATACATTAAGTTGTGCTTCAACGTTCTCCTTTATGTCTTTTTATTGATTTTTGTGCCTCGGTAAAAGACTGTAAAAGACGGTAAAAGACGGTAAAAAATACGTTATCTGAACATTATGCCGGTCTATTGTCAAAGCAAACCTCTAAAGTGTAGGTTGGGCAGAGAATCCACGTGAAACGAATCCGGAATGAGTCAAAGACTAAATCAATTATTTTACAGAGGGACCCAAAATCCCAGATTAAAAGGAATGTAATGTATTCGTCTTCAACTGAGTCAAATTGAATGTGTGGCAGTGTGCAAAGATCTGGGTATCTGGCTAGATTAAAAACGGACATTTAAGACCAGGTTCTTGAACTCCCCAGGAAAGTGAGGATCAGCCTTGGAACGTTTCTCTATGATAAGGACAAGGGTGTTCTCGCGTGCGGTGAATCTTAAACATTGCACTATATTGCTCATGAATACGATATAGATGTTTGTTTTGCTTGCTAGTTTTTTTTTTTCGTTTTTTTTTCTTCTGTTTTGTTATGTGGTTTAGATTTAGATATGTAGTGCAATGTCATTACCTACCTTTTAAACAGGACCTTTGAAAAAGATTATTTTCCCTTCCCTATTCTCAGTCAATATCCACTGTGTGCATTCAGTAATATACCGTACATTACAGGTCATACTCTCAAATGTGACTGGATGCAATTACTACACAGTCTGTGCCATGAGGACACATTGTTTCACAGCTTGCGATCAGTTGCACTTCAAAAAGAAGCTGTTTATTACATAAAGTAGAACGGGCCGGCACTCACTGATGTAGGATTTCATGTTCTTCAAACACCCTCCGGTGTCAACAGTGTTCCCT
This sequence comes from Galaxias rostratus, assembly GCA_036024795.1. Lineage (NCBI taxonomy): Eukaryota > Metazoa > Chordata > Actinopteri > Galaxiiformes > Galaxiidae > Galaxias > Galaxias rostratus. Next base: position 2,080 of record JAVQJS010070616.1, on the reverse strand, counting down.
AGAACCCTGATTAGTGTATCGTTGCACAGTCGACTGAGCACGCCCAGGACTGGAGCTATGGAGACTCCACAGGGAGGGAAGTCTGCCCCCGCGTGGGGGGGGGTGGTTGGATCGGTACCGGTGTCACCGTCTGTGTCTCCCCCCCCCCTCCGGCACCACGATGCAGACGAGCACGACCCCGTCTGGTTCTGTGGGTTTTAGGAGAGAAGAAGTGACTGGTGGAAGGGAAAGGCTCCACCCTCGGCAGGGGATCTTTTAGTTAACAATGTGATTTATCTGGGATCTGTTGAGGTCCGCAATCCACGGCCTCTTTCCTTTCATCTTCACGCCGTACTTTGATCCAGGAAGTAATTAGCTCCTGTTTTGCGGCTAGCCAAAAGGGACCGGGATAAACCGTTACCAAACGACGTCCTCTTCTGCTTCTTCTTCTTCTGTGGTGAGGAGGTGTGAACGCCATTCACGTTGTTGAGCCTTTGCACCGACCCGAGAGTGTCTTTGGCTTAGCGAGAACGTCGAGGCGCTTCAAAGATGGCAGCTAGATAAAGCGAGGGATCCGCTTCATCAGGTCGAGAGGGCATTCAGTCACGGAACGAAACCCAAGGAAAAGTCGGAATACCAGGCTTGTTGTGGTTGTGAAACCCACAGCTCTTTGTGCTTTCCATAATTCATGTCTTTGGGATAACTGTCTGGGGAATTGCCTGGTTTCAGTTTTACATCATGGTGTCAGGATTTCATTTGGTATGCATGCTCTGTCCTGCCTCATTGTTAGATATTTCAAACTAAATTCTCTTCTACTTTCTGGCCTTTCATTCAGGCTTTAAGGCGTAGTTGTGCTTCTGGTTTTCATAATTAACACGTCCCTTTAAACAAATTGAATGGCGCTTTAATGACTCTCGGTAGGCTGCATTTAATGGGATGGGCAGAAATACAGTCCCACTTACACACACGCACACGCATACACACGTACACACACACACACACACCCATGCATGGACAGGCAGATACATCTCTCAAGGCAGTCTATTATAATTGGAAAATACCAGATCAGATGATATCAACCTACATTTCAAACCAAAATTTCTACTGATACTTTTGTGACACAAAAAATATATTTAATTGAAATAGTAATGAGTTAGTATAAGGTAAAGTATTCCGCTGATAACCTGGTCCCAGTGAATGAGGACTAATCAGATCATGTGACCCAGGGCACACAGTAACACACACATTAGCACACACAGTAACACACACACTAACACTCAAGGTAACACACACAGTAACAAATAGGAACACACAGTAGCACACACACTAACACTCACAGTAACACACACATTAGCACTCACAGTAACACTACACACACAGTAAGAACTACAGCAACACATACAGTAACACTAACAGTAACACACACTGTAACACACACAGTAGCACACACAGTAACAACCACAGTAACACACACATTAGCACTCACAGTAACACAACACACACAGCAGCACACACACTAAAACTCACAGTAGAACACACAGTAACAACCACAGCAACACACACAGTAACACACACAGTTGAACACACATTAGCACACACAGTAACACAACACACACAGTAGCATACACAGTAACACACACAGTAGCTCACACAGAAACACACACAGTAGAACACGCAGTAGCACACACAGTAGAACACACAGTAACACTCACCGTAACTAACACTGTAGCACACACAGTATGACACACATAGTGGCACACACAGAAACACACACAGTAGCTCACACAGTAGCACACACATTCCTCTGGACCTGCACCATGGGCTTGTGTTCTCCCACTACTCTTCCGATGTATTGCCAGCTATTACTTTTTATGTTTCCCGTGGGGGTCTTGTCTTCTCAAAAAGCTTACTCCTTCCACTGAGTAGCAGCTTTGCAAAGCCAGCATGCTTGTAAAAAAGACACACACATTAGTCTAGCTCATGTTCCCTCCGAGACCTACTGGCCTGCCAAGTCAGGGCCTGGACTAATCAGTCAACCAGTCCCAGGGGTGTGTGTGTGTGTGTGTGTGTGTGTGTGTGTGTGCGTGCGTGCGTGCGTGCG